>VXBP01010690.1:0-111414 GCA_013400115.1 Rhinopomastus cyanomelas
CCGTAATGATTCTATGGTTCTATGATTCTATGATCATGATCTTGTGCTTCTAAGTCTCGCTACCTCCCGCAGCTGATTAAAAATTTCATGGAGTTTTTAATCTTGTGTGAATACTCTTTTCAATTGTAAACTTTCTATGAAGAAATATCATTTGTAATAAAGTTTTAAACTTGGACAAAATCCAGATTATTTTAAACTCTTTTCAAGCTATTGTATTTAAGTATTTCAAAATGGAAAATATCAGCTTTTTCGGTTTCACATTACTTTTGTTTCATAATTTCAGCTACTATTAGGACATAATTATAAAGTACTGTTTAGAGATTATTGAAACAATAAACTCTTTCTACAGATGGGGTGTGACATTCTGAATATTGCTTTCAGTTGTGCTTTTTCACCCTAGTTGTCCAATATTCTCTTTTCAGTATCTCCTTTTGCCTGAAGGACTGGGATGTGGTTTCATGATTAGTTGTATCCCCTTTCAAACTGGATTCTATAAGGTCATTAGATTTTAAGATTCAGATTTAGTTTTGGTTATTTAGCTTGGATGATTTCTATTAGAAACCATTCTTTCCTGTTGTTTTGTCTTTCATCAGTTTCTTAAGAGAGCTCTGTTCTTGGACAAAAAGCTAATTGTTTCTGTAAAACCGTGTCTGAGTTACTCCTTGACATCTAGGATTCTTCCTGGATATTAAGAACACAGATGTGGTTTTGAATTAAGTGACACTGTCTTTCATTACCTTGAACTCTCAATGTTAGAATAAAGGAATAGAGTGAAGAAATTATTCTGTTCAGACATGCAGTGGTTTGCTCTGAAGCCTTAAGATTTCCCCAATATGAGATCCATAACTGGTCATTCACTCCCTCCTCTTGGGTAAGATGCTTTCCTTTTTTTTGTGTCTAGGTGAAAGCAATTTTAGGCAAAGATTTGGTAGACTTTCTGTAATGAATCCTTTTAGATAGAGTAGCTAATATTACTTCATGTTCCTTCCTCACCAAAGTACACTCTCCACATACAGTGCTCTCGGCAACGTGCACCTCAACTTTTTCATCCTGACTAACTTCATGATGGAAGGAAATAATGTGAGGAAACAGTCCTAAGTTGCAGCAGGAAAGTTTTAGATTGCATATTAAGAAAACGTTTATCACCAAAAGGGTTGTAAAGCATTGGAACAGGCTGCACAGGGAAGTGGTGGAGTTACCATCCTTGGATGTATTTAAAAGTTATAGGTTAGTGATGGACTCAATAGTGTGCAGGTTAATGACTGTCTCAAAGAGTCTTTTCCAGCTTAAATTATTCCAAGTGGTCAGGAAGCTGAACTGAATGAACATTCTAGGTCCCTTCCAGCTGAAACTGCTCTATTCTACTCCACATCTTATTTTGCTTTGAGCCAGTATCCAATAAACATCTGATGTTCAATGCAGCGATGATGAAAGTACAACCATTTTCCTCTTTCCTCTGCTCCTGGTTTCTGGCAAGGAGATTCTAGCTCTCATAGTACATGATGACCTCATCCTAAGTTTATACAACCTTTTCTCACCTCCCATCTGGAATTCAGTAATGTGATATACCTGGGCCCTAAGCCAACTGTCCTAGGAATCTGCAACTAAACACGGTAGCATAACCCAGCAACACAAGCCGTGTAACTATCCCAGAAGGTCCTCTCAACTCCACTGATGTCCACTAACGTGAATAAACAAAAGAAGTGAGATGAACATCCTTCCCCTTGTCTGCAAGATAATTGATGGTCTGGTCTCAGCACAGGTAAGGGCAAAATAAAGTATGGTCTAGATATCCAAATTGGTAAGTCCATGCAAGTTCAGGATAGGGTTTTGTGGACTCACTAGTTTGCATCTGGAATCAGTATAGCTGCATGTACTTGGCGTCATGCCCAAGCTAATATACTCTGCCCTTTGTGTGTGAACGTGACTATTCTGCTTCCAGGCCTGATTTGGCAGTTTATCCAGAACCGCCCTTCTGGTTCTGGGGTTAATGCAGGAGGAGCAAATCTGTCTGCAGCTGGCAGTGTGGACAGGCTTTCAAAGACTCTCTGGCACTAGGGTGGGAATCTGGGATGCAAAATCCCTCCCCAAGCACAGCAAGGCTTTCTGTCCAGAAGGTAACACTTGTCTGCGCAAAGGAGAAAACATTCCTTTCAAGAGATTTGTCCAAGTTTCTGGAATTAATTCTCACAGGAAGAGAAACGTTGAAAATTAAACCCCAGCAACTCATGTTGTCCCGTCTATCACATGACATTCATCCAACTTGATTTTCTATTAGATACATGCAGCACATATGTCACTTAGCTTTCCCACTCTACCTTCTCAAAACTGTTACCCAAATGCCATTATCTGCATGGGGTTTCTCCTGCAATGGAAAAAAGTATGCTGTTTATATTAGTTACATCATATTATGCTCTTCAGAAAGGCATTGGGGTATCAAGAGGTACAAAGTTCTTGCTGCAACTGAATGGAAAAGAAAGTGTCTATATTCTACTGTGGTGCTTTAAGACACACAAAAATTGTATTTGCTAACCCCATTCCCTTCCAGATCAGCTGGGACATCCTAAACTTTTAGACAAAAATCTTGTCAAATTAATCCACGTTCTCTGTAATTTGTTACAGATTACACTTGTGTGCTCCTTAATTACAGAATCACAGAACATTAGGGATTGAAAAGGACCTTGGAGCACATTGTGCTAAACAAATAACAGATAATAACTGCAAGCAAATATATTGGAAAGCATCCTTTTCGCAGTTTCAAAGTTGCTAATGCGTTTCACAGTAGTTGCTACATAGGAGTAGAATTCTGTTCTTAAAAATATTTAAGGCTGTCTCTAATATTTCTGACTTATTATCAGTCTCCAGCCAGGTCAAACTTCCTTTGAGGAACATGGAAATGGGAGCTTTGCCTGAGGTGATGTCTTCAGAGCTATTCCTGCTGATCATAGTTTTGGCAAACAGAGAATTGCTGGGTGAAACTTTGAAGAGAAGAAAAAGTTTTATTTTGATTTTGGAGTCCAAATAAACTGAGTCAGCACAGAGCAGAACTGAATTAAAAAGCAAAACCTAACAACTAAAGAGGTTCCTTTGATTTCACACACACTCTGGGCTTTGGATAACTTAAATGCAGAACCATACCTCAGCCAGGTGTGTTTGAAATATTTGTGTAAAATATTTGATGAAGCTGGGCTGAATTTGAGACTGATAATGAAACATGGAAGCAGGTGAGTTCCATGTGTTTTGGAGATTTTCTCATAGTGACAAATTCAGAAAAGTAGCTTACCAGATGTATGCCTGAAAAAAAGGATGTAATATGAGGACCAGATAGAAAGTCTGGAGACCAAGCTGATTGTTGTGCATTTGTGTTCTGAACCAAAACAGAGTGGCACAAGGCTGTGTCCAAGCCGAATACTGTCGGCATATAATGGATGGTTTCTGCAGTAAAGAGATCCAAAATAAAAAAAGAACAACCAAAACCAGATATTAAAAAATCACAAGAACCATGTGAAGTTCTGATTAATTTTTTTTGCAGAATTTGAACAACCAGAGTTATAAGAGTTCATGGTGAAAGCAGTTATAAAATAAGGCCTTTTTCCTGAAAGTGGTGAGTCTTATGTGGCTCACAGCAGCTGACTCCCTGAGCTATAACTGTAGTATTTTTATTAATAGTATTTTGTGTTGCAACCAGCTTTACCTGAGAAAAGTGATGGTTCAGACAGACATACAGTAAGAAGCAGCTTCATATTTCAGAGACGTTACAGTTCATAGCGTCAGTATGTTGTGCTTATTATGTTTGATAGGTTTTGATGTCTAATATGGGAAATAGCCAAATCTCCTATTTCTTTATTTAGAGAGATGTTTGGGAAAATATCCCCAGAAGAAATATTTGATTAATGTCAAAATTGTCATGAAAATAGGACAAAATAGAACAAAAAACGACTTTGGATGAGCGATAAACATTTGCTTTCAACAACTCCTGCACGCTTTGCAGACCCAAGCAATACTATCTGCATTATACTGTTTCCTAACCAGATCATACCTCAAGTGGCGTACCATAGTGCGTTACTTTGATGACTTGACATCATAAGTTATGGAAATACCTGGGTGTGATTTAAAAAGATGATGACACTTCTCTGAAGTGCTAGTTTTGTATGTCTATAAATATCACTATCTGTAAGCATAGGCATTTAGACTATAAATAAAGTTTTTTTCAGATGCTTCGTTTCCAGATTATTCCAGCAAATTTAAGTACTTTGTATGGTACAATGGAGTCATTCTAATCCCTTGTATAGTCAATGGAGAGATTGGACATGTCCAGAGGTCAGTCTTAGTAACATATTCACTTTGAAAGTGCTTTTCTACTGTCATACTGTCATTATATGTTAATTACTTAAGTCAGTAAGTCATGATCTTTCAATCCTAAAATCTTTAAAGCCACACACTGTTGTTATTTTGCAGGTGAACAATATACACTTTTTTAAAAATTGTGTTACTGAACCATCTATAATCAGAATAATAACAAATATGTGATGTGCTTTTTTACCACAAAGAACTTGCCAATCACTACTTTAACTATTCTGCTATCTCAGAATAAGGTTGTAGTACAGTTCAAGGTCAATAGATAAATGCTGTGTATTGAAAATAGAAGCTTTGAGAAGAACAGACTTCTATGACAATATATACTGGGATTTTATTGCGACAAACTCAACATTTTCCTTTCAATACTGTGAGTTTTATAAGCAGAAGATGACTTCATGATATCCAGGGAGAAGCAAAGTGATCTCAGCCAAAATGTAGATATCCTCAGTTTTCTGAAGCATCACATTCTCTTTATCACTTTCTATAGCTTGGTATTACCTGAGGGAAGAAGCAGTGTTTCACAACGGACATGTTTGCTACAGCACTTGGCACAGCTACTGCTGAGAACAACTTCTGTACATCTATTGCTAGGTAACAACATCTTGCAACAAAAGATGTTGGCATATATCAATAAGTCTTTCACAAAATCTTTCTTCAGTTCACTATGAGAAATCAAACTGCCATAAGTCACTGACAAGGTATAGTGTAAGTCGTTATTCTTGACTGTTCCTTACAGACCTCCAAAACTATCTCTGCCCTTTATTTCAAATCACTATTCAATACAGACTTCACCTTTTCGTTAAGTGTCATTCATTGTAAATCTGATATTCTTGTCATTCGTTACACATTGAATCCATAACCCTGAGTCATAACTAAAATATTTGCAGAAAGAATGTGAACAGACTCTAGGAGCATATTTTGAAAAAGTAGCAACCTTACGCAAAGAGCCAGATTCTTCTGCTCTTATTTGTGCTGGTGTCTATCCAGAAAAAATTCCCACTACAAAGAGTTATTCCAGATTTACCAAATACTACTGAGCATAATTTAGCCCATTACCGTGAATCAATGGCTAACTTGTACTTATTTAGAGAGAAAATGGGCCAAGACCTACTTGCTCAACTCATATCAAAGTTTCTAGTAATCTGAGAAGGAATTTTGTCTGATTGGAACAGGATGCGATTTTGTATCCTTTCCCTGAAGGGGAGATTCTCTGAGCTGGTCAAGCCCTTGCTGCAATGGCAATTTTGAAATGAGAGGTAAGAGAATAATCTTATAATATCATGGGAAACGCATTAACATGGTAATGAAATTGCTCATTCATTAACATTTGCAGAGTATTAACTGCAAAGGAATAGTGTTCTGGTATTAAAAATCATTTGACGTTGTCCCTGCTATTTGTTGCTCATTATCAGCATGTATTGCCAGCTCAACATTCCTCCAAAAAAAATTAAACCCTACCTTGGGAAAATGAGGCAGGGAATATGTGCAACAGTTGATGACATCATCATCTAGTAATGGCTATAAATTTTGAATGAATTTGTAAGTCCAAATGAACAGCTTAGAAGGTGCCAGATTTCACGCCTGCACACTTATAGCTTGCAAATTCATCACGTGCAGAACTTGGGAACATGATTTTCATCCAGAATATGCTCAAATACACCTTGATGGAGTTAGATCAGAAAAAAAAAATAAATTCCAATCTCTACTAGAAAAAATAAGGTGTCATATTTTATAGCATCAGAATTTTTTATTTTATTTCACTTTCTTTTTGGTTACTTCAAATACTTCATTTATGTCTTCATCCAAGTGCCAGTTTGACATTTTGAGACACTTAGAAATTAGTCTTATGACAGATCAGTGAGAAGTCTTCTTGCATTCTAGCTGCAGTATAAGTGGGTGTTAACAAAGCATTAATACCATTTGGATAGGAAGGATAATACCAGATTGTCCAAACCTCTCAAAAGTACATTCTAAGCTATTATATTGCCAATTAAACACAAGGTGGAAAATTTTTGTCTTTCTGTTGGCATAGATAGGGACTGTCTAAGTTGTTTTTAACTTGCAACATTCTTTTAAAAAAGAGAAAACTTGGACTTTACCTTAAATAGTTTGTATGTAAAGACATGCTCTGTGAATAGCTTGTACATTGTGGCGAAACAATATCACCTGTGAGGAAACTGGCAGAAGGCTTCATTCAAAAAGAGTTGGATGGTTCAGGGAGTTGGACTGAAATTCTGATACTTTACCAATCTACTTTTTCTTGGTTCCACTCCAGCACTGGTCATAGTCAATGAAAGTTCTTAATGGAGACCAGCTCAAGCAGCAAAAGCTCAGGCCCACTTCTGAGGCCCCAACTAAATTCTGGAGGTTTGGATTTAGGAACAAATTTGAGGTTTATCTCAGATTACTGCTTTCTAAAATCTTTCCAGTTGTGTATGTGGAAAGACTTACTGGCATCAGTGTCAGTGTAGTTCCCAGTGGACAGATGCCCATTTCCCAGTGCTATTCAACAAATAATCTGCTATTTGAATGCTTCTTAAACACTCAGTTTTCACAAAGTAGTGCCTCATGGGTGTGCAGGTTCCAAAGTTTCTGCTGACCCTTCAATCCCTGGCTTGTTTGTTGGTGATGAGGTAATATATAAGTTCTTATGGACATATGACCAGGACATGTTATTGTAGGTCTTTATCCCTACTCTACGCTGCATGAGGAATTCCCCTTGTTTGAGATCAGACTAGGGCAGTAAAACCAAGTCAGCTTTTCTAGCTCTACTGAGATTTTGTTTAGAGCTTAGATCTAGGAGCTAGTAATTATCTCTGGAAGCCCAGATCTTGCTATATCTAAGGTTATTAAATTCTGAAACAAAATCTCCTTGGATGGAGTTATACATTCACAGTCTCTTCCTGAATCTCACAGACAAGGGCTTTCCAAAATATTTCTTGTCTTTCCTTGCTCTTTTTCCTTCTTCTACTCCTGAATTGAGGTGAAACAGTCAGCATGTGAAGTTCTTTTCATCTCCAAGTTATTAATACAGATAAACAGCAGCTTCACAAACAAAACATATGTCTTTTGTCTTAACAAGTTGTCTGATCTCACTCAACACCAAAGCACCGATGCTTTTGCAAGAGAACTCTTAGTGGCCTGCCATTTTGGGGTCATAATTTGGGTTTGGCCTCTTGATTTAATTGGAAGACAATGACCCCACACAAACAGAGGAAGTCCATATTTGGCATTGTCATTCCTGGAGTTTTTCTTGTCCATGAACATATTCAGGATGAAGGAATAAATTTCCAGCTAAATCCATCTTTCTTGTTCTTGTTCTTGCTCTTTGTTCTAAACCAAATAGCCAACATATAGTCACACAATGTAAAAGGTACCTTGTTAAAAAAAAGTTCAAGCATATTTCTCCAGTCAGCTACAATCATATAATACTTGTATCATTAAGTGGACTATGATAAATGTTGATAATAAATTAATGGTGCAGTTAAACTGTACTTCATTGGAGGAACATAAACAAGATTCCTGCACATATTGAATTGTAAGGCCACATTTTTACCACCTTTAAAATCCAGTGTCTGCAAATCATAGAATCACAGAACCATTAAGAATTGGAAGGGACCCCAAAAGATCATCTACTCCAATCCCCCCTGCCACAGCAGGTTCATCTAGACCAAGTCATACAATCAGTCAGGGTTAGAAGGGACCNTGCAGTACTCCAAGTGGGGATCTTACAAGAGTGGAGTAGAGGGGGAGAATCACTTCCCTGAATCTGTTGGCCACACTTCTCCTGATGCAGCCCAGGATCCGGGTGCCTTCCAGGCCGCAAGTCCACACTGCTGGTTCATGTTGAGCTGTTCGTCCATAAGCACCCCCACTCTGCCACGAGAACTAGAACTCGTATTTTAAAGGCCTTATATGTTAACTGTGTGCACGCAAATAACAGCACAGGGTATAAAGAAGGATTTTTAATTAGCATCTTGGGGTAGGTGATGTAAAAATGTTCTGCAGAAAACAGAATGAATCTTAAGTAGCTTAATTAGGCAAGTGTTCTGTTTTCTGCTTGCTCAAACTTGCAAAGTATTCTGCTATATGTATTATTTTCATGTATGTATTATTTTCATTTTCAGTAATACATCCACTCATATGTAGAGTTCTACCACTTACAGCTCCGTGCCAGTGCATCTTGTAGAAGGTCCAGTTAATTGTACAGAAATTTGAAAACCTACACTTAGAACAAGTGTGAGAGAACACATACATAATTAAATTAATCCTGATATTGGAGGTCAGAAGCAAACCAAGAAGGCATAAACACATTTATTTTCAAACTTAAGTGATATTTTCAACAATTATAAGTAAAACAATCAGCATCTTATACATAAATCTTGTGCGAAAAACAATAAACATCTATGAATACTGGGTTATGGAAGTTCATCCTAAGAATCATGCCACATTGTTTTAGTCATTCCCTTATATTTTATGCCTTTGTGTTGGCCTTCCTCCCACTGTTAGCAATCTAACAGTCCAGGGAATAATCTCCAGAGAACTATGTTTGGAGGGAACTGGTTTTTCCTCACATGTGGACTCTACTGTTAAAAATCCAAACAATTTCTCATAACAGTTGTGAGTCTGAGCTAAAAGAGAACAGTAATGGCTCCTCCCAAGGGAAGACGATATTTCAGCTGAAAGAAGGGAAACTGATACTTCACATGCAACTTGAGGTAAGTGCAATCCAGATCTGCCTGGTTCCAGAAGAACATTAACATGAAAATGAAGAGGCAGAAAGCTGAGTTACATCACCTCATCAGCACTACCACTCACTGACTAGTTTTCCCAAAGTGTAGAACACTATTTTTAGCTGTTTTCTGAAATATAACTGCCCTGATTCCTATTGCGATTTGCTTGCTATTGGCCTCATAGGCTGTCAATATTATTTTCCCTAAGGACACCAGTGAGTTCTGCAACAACGAGGAGCTTAGCTTGTCACTTTGCACGCGTTGTTAAAGCAGGATAAAACCATAATCAACAGCTGCACAGCACAGGAAATGATACAGAAGCAATTAGGAAGAATAAATACTACTGCGGGTCCTTGTGACAAAGCTAATCCAAATTTAGATGTGGGAATTCCCATCAACACACCCAGAGAAAAACCTTACTGGGCTGCTAGAACTCAATTTACTTGAATTAATTTTTCCAAATAATTTTGCAATGACAGAAAATTTTTTGCCAAACCTTCTATTTTTGTTTCATTACCTTCTTTTTTTAAGCTGATGGCTCATGTACACCTGTTGAATTGTCCCTCATATCTATTACTTCACATAATTTTTTCCACCAAATCATAAGCTGCACTTTGTTAGAAGATTTTGATTTAGGCACAGGACAGGTTTAGGAAAACATAAAGAATGTGTATTTCTAAAGTTCTCACACAATTAAAACGTAGTTTTTACCAGTAACTTGTAATGAAAAATACTGTTTTTCTGAAGTGAGCGTCTGAAGAAACATATCTGTGAGAAAATGCTAATTTCCTTTTATATATTGAAAATCACTTTTTCAGTGACTCACATTGTAAAATGATTGAATTAGATATTTTGTCTCTTAATCCCATTTAGTGACACAGATTACACAACATCAATGCAGTAATAGTAAAGCCTTTTAAATTCTGTATTTGGAGGTAATTTTCTTCACTGACATTTAAGTATTTCTGCAGGTTTGTGCACTTGGGACATTACGCTGGAAAGAGTTTACCTACATTTTCCACTGCTCACTGCAGCCACCAGCAGCCTGAGCACATAGAATCACAGAGAGATTTGGGTTGTAAAAGACCATCTTACATTTCAGAAGTCCTTGTGATTGCCACTTGTTCCATTGTGAATGCATGTGGTCTACTGAGATAAAAGGTGCTAAATTGTTTCATATTACTACAGTTCCAATATAAGATATTAATACAATTCTAGAGGGAAAAGAGTAGTTCCTCTCTCTCTTCTAAATGGATTAACATATTCAATAAGCTCTTTCCCACCAGTCCACTGGAAAGATTTATAGCACAGTGTAGTTCTAACAGCTGTTGGACATTGCTGTCTGACTGCAGCATCACAGGGCTCCCTAGCCATAGATGCTGCCTTACATCATGATATGGATCCATCCAGACAAGCCTTGCCATCACTAGAGCCATAGCAGGACAGAATTGTACATCCTCAGTCTCACTTGAAGAGACTTCAATCAGCCTAACTGTTCTGGACCACATATCTGGGCTCAGACTGTCTGTGGTTCTGTGACTAAACTCCCTAAGACATGGATCTTTAAACTGTAACGGCACAAAATCAGCATCAGAAAAAAATTAACCATTATTAATATGTCTGGGAAAGAATGTTCATTAAAACTGTGACACACACCACTCCCGTGGCCTGCACGTGTATGTATACACGTCAGTATGGCAGCTAACCAGTGTGGTCTGCTTGTCAAACAGAAGTGTCTTCCAAGATTTTTGACAATCAGTAATTTCACCCATTTACAGGGGTTTATACAAGGCTATATACTATTTGGGAGAGACATGTTAATAGTAATGACATTTACAGAAAATGCTACACATGTGTGAGACTGATGAACTGTCTACAGCCTGCTGTTAAGACATTTGCTTGAAATGGATAGAGAAAGGACTGACATGTAGATTCAAACTAATATTTCAGACACCAAACTGTCATAACTGTGAACAACTCAATCATTCTTTGCAAGATTTGAAGCAGTTTAACTTCTTTGGAACCTCAGGTTACTTACAGGGAAGGTATAAATCAAGATACTGTATACTGAAGAATTCTGTTGATTCAGGACACTCCTGCACAAGGCAAGCTCTTGTAAAGTGAGCATAAATGTATATGAAAACACATAAAGACACTCTTGCCATCTAATGATGTTCCAATAAAATAGAATGCCAACATAGATACACCTAGGTCTTGTCTTTGAAAACTCAAAACCTTAGTCTTAAAAATGCGGTATCAACAACAGGATTCAGATGACTCATTGCAAAATAAAGTTTGAAACCTCATGTGAAGGTCACCTGTAATACAGATGTTTTCAGTATCTTTTTTTGTCTCTATCTTAGCTCTCTTTAGACTCAATGGAGGAAAATAGGTGTTTTAGTACGATTCATCATACCCAATTCATTTCAGATATTGACTTTAGCATAAACTGAGTTGCACTTTAGCAGGGTCTATTTCTTCCCACTGATTACGGGGGCCCTAAAGTGGTAAGTGTGCATGTCTACACTGTAGATGTTTATAGTCATGTGACTGAATCCCATTTGTTCCATCTACTACAGTTAGCAAAGTACAAAATTTATTTACCCCTCATATCATGATTTCACTGAGAACAGATAAATCCAGGATTTGTATTATTTTTTATCTGGCTGCTTATTGCCATCTTTGTAGACAAATGCTTGATGAGATGGACTCTAGGTCCAGAAGGACTGATACTGTGTTCCTCTGTTCCAAATTTCAACGCTGAAAAAAATATAAAAGGTAAAGGGAAAGAAAAATAGCTTAAACATAGAACAGAAACACGGTGACCATCAAATGAAAGGACTGTAAACACAGAGCTAGAGAAAAGACAGGCTTATAAGATAAGGAAAAGCTAAACAATTTAGACTGAGACTCTTATGACCCAGTTCAAATATTTCGGGAGTTCTACATGAAGCTGGTCTACTACGTACTACATAAAGCATGAAGTTTAAAAGTTATGAGGAAAATGCTGTTAAAGAAACTAATAAATGAGGCTGACCCTAAGAAAGGTTTGCAAAACACACTGCAACCATAAAAAACACCTTCTAAAATATGGCATTTCTAGTTATTATCTACAGTTGCCTACCACAACAGAAAGGATTATGCTGTCCTTAGTTAAAGCTGTTCAAGAAATTTTATTTGAATCTGGATTAAAACAAACATTTAGGTGATTGAATTTTTATATTGTAACAAGCTACAATGAAGGAGTAAACAATAAGAAAGTTAAGAAACTTTTATGATATATAAATATTTTTTATGATACATATGATATATACCAAGTAATGTGTTAAGTGATCACATAAATGCCACAGATAGTTCACGTTGTCCGAGGAAAATATTAGTTGTCCTTTTGTTTTTGAGGCAGGAGCGATGGTAAAGCCCATGTTTCATTCAGGAGAGCCTAGACTCTGAGCTTCTGGGTCCATGTTGTGAAATTTTGTGTGACTGAGTAAATCACATCACATTCTGTACTGAGGTCTGGGAAACACAAAAGGACTGTTGTTTCTGAAAACAGAAAAATTCTGTAAATATTTTATTCTGCTCAACAGAACTAACAAATGTTTTTAAGCCTTCCAGTAAAGTAACAGCACAAATGTTTTCCCAAGTAACTCTCATACCAGGTAAAGATTTATCAGCCTTCGTCCACTTTTTCACGTCCATTCTTTCTTTCCAAGATAGAAAAACATCTTACAATCCATTTAGGGGCTTTAGAGCAAAGAAAATAGTCTGTTTCCCCATGTGAAACAATTTCCATTAACAAAAAAATGAAAAGGCATAGACAGAATCTGTAGCACTAACCTCACTGGCAAAGATCTCACTGGCAAAATTAAAATCACATAATTTAATCTCACAATCATCCATCCTTTTTGGGCGTTATGGTCCATATAATTTCTGAATGCCACATTTGGAAAACAATTTGTAGCAAAACATCTTCCACTACTACAATATTCTTTTCTCTAATGAGCTGTCTCTGTTTCGTGCCAGTAACAAGTCTGCTTTGTGGTCAACTAACATACTACTCATAGCTACTATATATCCCTCCTGGGATCCATTTCTATATTCCCAGTCCTTCTACTGACAAAGAGTTTCAGGTGGGCAAGTAACGCCAGATACAGCCCAGTTCCTAAAGGAACCCTGACAAATGGCCCGGGTCATGTATTTAGACTTTATGAGAAAACATTTAGTAGATATTGAGGAACTGGTAAATAAAGAGGAGATACAAATCCAGTGCAGAGCTTTTCAGAAAAGTAAATATTCCTCCAACGTATAGATACATAAAGATTTTGATATTTCATGGAGAGGGCAGAAATACTCAGTGTACCAGCTGAGAGAAGCATGAAAAACAAACAAGCAGGTAAAAATATAAGATTTTTAATTAGTGTAGAATTATTTGTATTTAAAACAAAAAATGCTCTAAAATTTCAGATTTACAATTTAAAATTGTTTTTAAACAACAGTACGGCAATCACACACTTCATAGTATAATTAAGCCACATAATGAAACAAAGTTCAGTAGCTTAACAACCTTCACGCATGTATTTCCCAATCTTTCTTAACATGACGTTAGGCTTCATCCAAGTCCTGTCAAAAAGTCATCAGGTTACTCTGTTTTGTACAGCCTTAGATTACTTTAATTATTTGACTGCTATACTTAAAAAATTATAACCTGTATGAATTTATTTGCAAGACATAATTTCTTTAACAGAAATTTTCAATTATCTCTCCAGCCTCAGAGTCATCAAAGCTACAATGGCCATATGATGGAAGACCTGTACACAAACAACTTGGACTGAACAGTTAAGTTTAAGAAAACTTAGCATTCTGTTTGATTTGCAAACAGAATGGATTCACCTTTGACAGCACCATGTTTTTTGTTTTCTTCACAGCAGTCTTTTTACTTGAAGCTCAAGTGCAAAAATCAGTGGGTAGTGAGGGACAAAGATATTTTGGTATCCAATTATACGTATATTGAAACAAAGGCAATATCCCTGTTCCTGCAGCTTCAGAAACAAGCCCCAAAGAAAAGGAGAGCTACCAAAGAGTAATACATGGAATGCAGTAAATAAAACAAACTATATTTAAAAACATGGGCATGTTTTCTCCTGGTAAGACTTTCAGGCACAGTGCTTTAGACATGTCTCCAAGTTAGGCAGCATTACTTATTTGCCTTTCCTCCATTTGGATCTGATAGCTGGGTGTTAATCTGTAATGAAATCCTATATGGTGAAAAGTTGACAAGATTATTTCATAAATCACGGGAATAGAGCTAAAAAAAGGCAACAAAACCCACAAACTATCTCTTAGAGATTCAGAAGTGGAACTAAGTGACCCCTTTTCCCTGCAGACCAGCTGGGTGGGTGCCAGCACTCACTGTCAGTTGTGGATTTGCACTGTTCCCTTAGCTGAGAAGAGTGCTGTGGAAAAAGAAAAAAAGAAAAAAAATCTACGAAAAAAAGCTAACAAGCACTAATAAGATTCTTGTGAGTGCTCATAGTTTGCACATGACTGAGTATCAGTACTCAGCATTACACCAATAATTCATGAAGGCCAAGGAAGTTAATCTCTTTTCTGTTTCGGAATTAATCAGCCAAAATAGAAAACAAAACTGGCAGTACATTGGATGTCTGTGCTCCAGTTTATGAAGCCTCCATAAACCAACACCAAGAGAACACAGCTAACAATTTTCTGAGTAAAACAGCAATAACTGTTCAGATTTTACATATTTAGCAACTGAAGCTACTGATGTGGGATCCGGCCTGCAAAACCAAATATGATGTTAATTAAATATCTAACAAATGTTTGTGAAGCTACAGAAAGAAAAGCACTTGGTTTTCAGTTTCCTTTATTATGTCCCCACCCCATGAATCCCCCCAGGCCCATTTCCGTTTCTTGCTCAGTTTGAACAGCAGCTTTCCCAAGAAACTTAAGAGCTGAGTTTTTCACAGGAGCTTGATAGAGTTGGTAACCCAATGGAAGCTCGATTTCTGTGAACACCTTATTCAAGACATTTCTTTCTTAAGTCAGGCATTGTCTAAATGTATGAAGCAACTGATAATACAAACAATACATACAATCTAAGCAAATTAAAAAAGAAAAGAGAAGCAAAGTTTTATCATCACACTGGGGATCTTTCTTTCCTTTTTTACCATAAAAGCCAAGAACTGATTGCAGTCCAAGCTCAGTCAGACCTCCAAATGGAGACTAAATCAGTGTTTCTCTTGCACTTTTCCCAAGGACACAGAGCAGCCTGTTTTCACTAATGAAGCCAATCTTGAGATACCTCTGCATAATCAAATGGAGGTCTGGTTATAATTATAGGCGAGACACTGGGATGCTTACTTCAACGTAACAAGCAAGTGTAGCAGTCGCAATGAAAACGCTGGCCGTGACAAGGGTTAGGAGTGACAGTATTTTTTGAGGTCTCTCTGGAGTTCATGCTAACCAGATTAAAGCTGTCGGGGATATGCAAGGCCCAGCCCACTCAACAACTTCATGTTCACTCACTTCTGCTATGGAGCTCATAGTTTCACTTCATAGCATTAGCAGCTGACAGTAGAAACAAAGAAAACAAACCTTTTACTGTATTTCTCGAGGTTGCTCTTAAGGACAGTGAAGTAGGCAAATGTTTCAGCCTTAAAGCATCATGGTACCACTACTACCTCTAATCCACTGTCCTGTGTAATACAGGCATCTAAATGCACATTATTTTCTGTATTATTTTAATTTGAAGCATACCAAACCAGTGATTGTCTCTCTACAGGAGTATATATTTTATAGACATCTCAACACCTCTTTTATGAGAAAAGGTTGAGGGACCTGGGTTTCTTTAGCTTGGAATAAAGGAGACTGAAGGGTAACCTCATTAATGTTTATCAATATGTGAAGTATGGGTGTCAGGAGGATTGATCCAAGCTCTTCTCAGTGTCATTTAGTGATAAGACAAAGGGCAATGGGTGTAAGCTGGAACATAGGAGATTACACATAGATATGAGAAGGAAATTCTTCACAGTGAGTGTGACAGACCACTGGAATGGACTGCCTAGGGGGGTTGTGGAGTTTCCTTCTCTAGAGACATTTAAAACCTGCCTGGATGTGTTTCTGTGCGACTTGGTCTAGGTGATCCTGCTGTGTCAGGGAGATTGGACTAGATGATCTTTCGCGGTCCCTTCCAATCCCTAATGTTCTCACAACTTACACTAAAATACATTTTAAAAGAAGGGGAAACATAAAATCATTAAATGGTAGAGGAAACATCAAAGTCAATATAGAAGGATAGTTCAATAGTTTAAGATATGAAAATCAAGATTTATGATTTACTTGGCTATAGTCATTCTATGATAAATATATATTGGTACTCAAGTAGCTACAAAAGAATTGAAGATAACAATATTGAGATAAAAAGTTTAACTCTGATCATATACTGCAAAGTGTCCTGGAGAATTATTCAGCTTTAAATGTTTTGCTTGTAAAAAGCAATATTTTAAATAGCATTTTTAAAAAGAATCAGCCATTTAGGAACAAAGAATTTGATCATACTAGAAAATCTGCCCATATCTGAAGGTGGGTTAATTGTCTAATTCAGTGATGCAGGTACATATTCATACACGTGTGTGTGTGTGTGTGTATGTGTGTGTGTGCGTGAACGAGTCCAAAGAAGGGCAACTTGATTAGTTAAGGCACTGGAAGATTACCTCTCTGTGAGGAGAGGCTGAGGGAGCTGGGTTTGTTTAGTCTGGAAAAGAGGAGGCTCAGGGGTGATCTTCTTGCTGTCTATAACTATCTGAAGGGTGGTTGTAGTCAGAGAGGGGTTGATCTTTTCTCCCTGGCCACTGGAGACAAGACAAGGGGTCATAGTCTTAAGCTCCATCGGGGAAGGTTTAGACTTAACATTAGGAAAAAAAATTTCACTGAAAGAGTGATCTGGTTTTGGAATGGGCTTCCCACAGAGGTAGTTGAGTCACCATCCCTGGAGGTGTTCAAGGTTAGGCTGGATGAGGTTCTGAGTGGCATGATCTAGATGTTAGATGTTAGGATTACAGGGGTTTTTTGGATTTAGGTTGGACTGGATGATGTTTAAGGTATTTTCCAACCTTATCATTACTGTGATACTGTGTGTGTGTGTGGGGGTAGCTAAATCACAGGACCAAATTCCTTCCTTTCCTTAGTAGACATTCCCTCCCTCTGATCTGTTGCATCAGCCAGATCTTAAGAACTGCCATTCCTGGACATGTTTAAAAGTTATGTAGATATGTTGGTTCAAGGACATGGTTTAAGTGGTAGAGTTAGATTAATAGTTGGACTCAATCTTAAAGGTCCTTTCCAACTTCAATGACTGTGTGAAAAGCTAAACTGCAAAGAGGTCATGAATCCTGACTCCTTGTTTAGATTAACATGAAAAATCCAGAGGGGTGTAGCTGATGTCTCTTCTACAGTTGTTCTTTGCATTGTTCAAGTGCAGAAAAGCATGGTGTAGTGTGCTTCCAGGGAAAAAAAAAAGCATGATATTTGTTTCCCCATGTTTAACTACTGCTTGATGAAATATCCTACACTCTCAGAACACAAAAGTGGTGAGGTGTTCCTGAGCTGCCTTCCAGGAGTTAATGATCACTTCTGCCAAAGCCAGGACCCTTCTGCAGGAGGCCCTGTGTAGGCATGTCGTAAAAGAGAGGAAACCCCAAACCCAACCGCAGAGGACTTACATTCTAAATAGACCAGAAAATGTGTGGGAGGCCTCAAAAAGAGTGGCTTAGTGAAAAAAAACAGGAATTGAATCTGGGTTGCTAGCTCCTTGAAACCTCACTGCTGCTAGTAGTACTGAGTGAATTGCCCCAGTCAGTCTATGCATTCCCATATGAGTCAGTTCGTTCCAAACAACGTGAAGGACAGAAAGAAAGTAGCCTAGAAGCAGTTCTGGGATAAATTAGCTCTTTACATAAAATTATTTCATTCAGTATTTAATTGAAGTGAGCAAATTAGAGACCACGTTGTGGTTGTGCAGCTAAATAGTGGCATAAAGTAGAATAACACTTATTTAAGACAAATAAATGGCAAATTCTTGCCTGCCATAAATCCTGACGCTCAGGGTTTGCCCCTGCTTGAATAAGGCACCAATGGGTTTCTGTAATGCTCAGTGACGTACATCCTTCCATAGGGTTGGACACAAGCCCTTCTGTTGGATGTACATTGTGTTCCACGGACACATGAAATCTGTGTTCGCAGTACGTGTATGTGACTCAGAAGGAAAGTATTGATAGCGGGCACGGCAACAGATTGCACATGGCGTTGAACTTTACACATTAGGCTTGCTAGGAGATATTGCCACCTATTGTTTTCTGTCTTGATTGCATTGCTTTATTAATAAATAATTGGGTTGGCTGCTTTTTAACAGCGTTCCAGACAGAAACTTTATGCGATGAAAAACTGCATTTTTTTATTGCAGTCAAATAAACTGATGATTTTTAAAGAGTCAATGAGTCTTTACAGATCTTAGTGGTTTCTTCAGCAAACATCACTGTAATGTTCAAATTTTGCACAGACCTCCATAGTGAAGCTTACAAAAAATTTCATAGTATCTTCCCTCCTTAACTTCCAGACAACTTTGCATATTCTATCTTTCATGTGAAAAGCTTCTCGGGTAGTTAGAAAATTAAAATGTGTGTTTCTGCTTCTTTTAGAAATAGGCCAATGCTGTCATACTGAACTCACGAGAGAAAATAAAAAGACCTCCTTAGTAGGTACAAGCATGTGTTTTAATTTTGGGTAGTTAATTTACTGCAATAAAGAGCCTTGGCAAACAGATTTTTCATGAATTTGTCTTGATTTTGCTGAATTGTTCTGGTCAGAAAGAAGCTGGTAAGATGTTAGATTGGGCATTATCCTTAGTTTTAAATTTTGTCTATATTAAATGAGAAACATTAGAAAAGGAAATTAAACTAAAAGTTCACTACAAATTTAATTACTTTTCTTCACTTCAGACAAAAAGAAAGAATTGCTTAAAAACAAATACCTATCTCTCTTTTTTTTTGTCTTTTTCATATGAAAATCTAAACATTTTATTATCGAACGAGACCAAAGCTGTTCCTCATGGCATTTTTAATCTGTTTGAAAAATATAATTATGTACCTGATCTACCTCCTCTGGTCCTAGTTGCAAAGATATTCAACTGAATCTGTCTCAAAGTGGGTTGAAGACTCAAATACACATACGGAAATGTAATATCAGGGCATGGAAAATCAAAATGAAAGTGATAGTAGGACTTGTAAGCTGCTGGATGAACAGGCATGTTACCCCCAGGGGAATTTCCCTATTTGTTACTCAAACCACTATCCCAGATGGGATGAGTGGTAGTTTTGGTCTGTTTGTGCAGTTCTCAAAGAAGGGATTGTGGTATCAGGACTTTTTCATCAAGGCATTACACACAGGCTATTGGAATAAAATGTGGCAGCTAGTCACACATGCCTTCCCAGCAGAACAGCCTGTTTTGTGTCACTATGAAGCCAAGCTGTAGCATGCTGATACTGAGAAAGGATGGGAGTCGGGAGGGTCAGAGCAGAATGTAGGCTTTGTGAAATGCCACACTGGGAAGAGATTTATAAAATCCCAAACAACAACAAAAACAAAACCTTATGCAGATAAAGAGACAGAAAAAGATCAAGCTACTGACTGCTTGATAAAAACATCAAGTGCACAGTTAGCCACTGCCAAGTACAACAGAACTAGAACACAGGAGTTCAGATATGTATGTCGCTTTGTCAGAGATGACTGGTCAGATGAGTTTGGAGCATTAAACAGGACCTAACAGTATTTAATATCTTAATATTTAATTTCATCTTAAGGTCAGTCAAAATCCTATTCAGCCTCACTTCTTGTTAACTGGTATCATAATGCATCCTCTAACACTTCAATTATTTCATCCTTTAGCTACATAATAATCCTTTTTTGAAAGCAGTTCTTCCTGAGCCCTTTACTTTACCAGGATCAAGAGTATTGTCAAGTGATTTCAGAAATGCTTACAGATTAATTTGAGAATCATTACATTTATAAAGAAGTTGATATTTGTGAGCTTTTTATAGAAGAAAGATAAAATCACGCTCATGCTGCTTATGGAAAGCAAAAGAGGAAGAATCTTAGATTAAATGAGTGCAGAATCACTGTCTGCTTTTTTTGTAGATCCATGTAATCAGGGGATTCTTCACCATCCAGCATCTTCAGATCATGCCTTTCTGAAGATAATGCATTAGTTAAAAATAAAACTCATGTTTAATGTATGTAAAGTTATAATTTAGTTCTACAGAAATCTTACATAGTCTGATTTAACATTTCCTCTGCTTTAATACACCAGAAAGAGCATCCCAGAAGAGGAAGAAAACTTTACAGGAGTTTTTCTTAATTTTTGTCATATTCATCTCAGAACACTTTAAAAACATAACATAATAGTAGCTGACGTCAGAGGCAATAAACTTGCATGACTTCATATCACCTGGGAACAGCAGTCAGTCATTTTTCTACAGCTTTCCACGATGAATGCTCAAAGGCTTTGTTTTTAAAAGTTACAAGTGGGTGGATACTTTGGTGACTTTTTTAAGATATTGAACCAATTTTTTTGTACTTAAATGAAACAGCCTCATTAGACTTAGGGTTTTATCACTGTAGGAACACTTAGTGAAATTTTGTAGTTTGCAAGACTGTAAATAAAATAATTTTTATTTTATTGTTTCTTGCTGAGGGATCAACAAGTAGTAAATAGTTTCCTTGATATTTTGTGATGCTGGCGATTTCATTTGTACTATGCAGACTCTCATCAGTTCTGTTACAGCACATAGATGCTTTTTACCCACCATTTGATCTAATCTGGCATGGAAGTCAATCACTAAATAAAAAATAGAGTGAAATCGGATAAACTTCCTACTAGCTGATGAATTGCCTCAGGAGAGTTTAGATTTTGATGAACTCACATAGTGGTATCCGTGTTAAGTATAAATTAGAGTGTGCAGGGTATTGTTTTTCTAGTTTGACTAACTCAATAAAATCACTAGATTTGACCGAACATAAGACAGTAGAATCAGAGCATAATTTGGGCTGAAAGGGGCCTCAACAGGTCATGGCACTTGCTGACAGCAGGATCAGGTATGAGATCAGACCACATTGCTCAGGGCTTTATTCAGATTAAAATACATTTTTTCAGATTTAAATAAATAACTTTTTCCATTTTGAAGAGATGAAAGAAAGGAAGAGCTAAGTTAATCAAACTCCGTGGGAGGAGACAGTATTAATCCTCTCCTACGCAGTAGCAGAAGATTACAGAATACAGCCAAGGTATCTGACACTGCCTCAATTGTCTAATTTGTTTCAGGGCACTGGAGGCCATCTCTTGCTACTTCCAGCAAAATACATTATCATATAGAGCTGCAGGCTACGGGGGTGGGAGGCTGGCATGCTGTTTTGAAACTGAAAATGGGTGCATTTAATGTCACCAGCAAGCAGCTGGGTATCTTCATTACTAAGTAAACTTCACCGAGGGTGAAGTCACTCATAATGGAGCTAGATCACTATGTGTATTTACATGATTATAAAAATGGGGAATGAGACTCTGAAAGTGACTTAGTGGTACAACCATTAGTAGCCATATACCCAGAAAGTCCTGATCTGTGCACTAGAACACATCTAATTATTCTTTGTCAGCTGGAACAGTTTTACTGCCAGGAGAAACATGTCTTATGGTTTCCAGTCAATTATCATTTTGGCAAGGTCTTAGATGGCATTATAGTACAACTAAAATTTGTTGAACTGTAGTTGAAACAAAGTATTTTGTGACCATGCTAATTTGTCCTGTCTCTGAGCTCTCTGACAAAAAGGTGGCACCTTGTTCTCCTCGACCACCTTTGCTCTTCCATGCACGTGTACTGGGTATGCATGATAGAAATTGCAGTTTTGAGTAAATTCATAAATCAGAGTTTAATTATAAATTCTACAGTGCTCCAGCCGGAAACATTTCCCACTCTTTTCACAAACACTTGGCCTTGGGCTTATCCTTGCTTTACCCCCTATCAAATCTAACGTCGAATTTTTCAGTCAGCTTCCACTATCACTTCACTAATGGTGCCAGTCCTTATCATCATCTCACAGACACCTCTGCGTCCTCTCCCACTTCCCCTCATGCTTAGGGAGAAATTCTCATCCATATTTTTGGTCAGGCTAGTTTTGTTTGTTCTATCCTTAAAACCTGTTTCTGATGAGACACCAGCATCATCGATATTTAAGTCTCCAAAACCTGTGTATTATTTAATGATACTTTGTACTTCAGGACTGCAATGCTAGGATTTCTACACTGTGGTATATGGTAGTAGAAGTAATAATTTGTATGAAATCTAAGATTGAGAGTGGCAGACTGCTTTTGCAGGAAGATGAATCCCTTTTTATTTCTAGAACTGTATATCACAGCTTAGCTAAAGGATGGCTTAAGACTAAAATGTAATGGTCCAGAATTTTTTTTGTCCAGAGAAGTGTAACTTATGAAAATGGCACAAAAATGCCAAAGAATGTTCATTCTCAGCAATACAATTCAGATATAAAGGCTGAAAAATGAATACAAATGAGACTACCAAAAACTATGACTTGAGACAATTCATGGACTCAAGTGGATGTTGTTAAAAATCAGACTGACTTCAGACACTTTGATATGCTATATAATGTTATGCAGTAAAACTTTGTATGCTAAAAATATTTTTAAATATTGACCAAATATGAGTGAAAAATTGGGATCTTGTGCAGGGCTAACTTTCTAATTTTTTAAAGCTAGAACTATCTGGCATATCTGTTTCACAGGGGCTGGATAGATTTGGGAAGAGTACATGAGAGCATAGCCACAGTGCCTTTGACATCCTGTTCCACAGCAGATAAATCCAGTAAATATTAACAAGCAGATACTTGCAAAGTCAAAGCTGTGGCTTTAAGCTTAGACTGAACAATACAATGTAGATGAATGAATGTAATTTAGAAGTACAATACAGCACCTGCATCTGGTCTCAGTCATTCAGGAGCTACAAGTCCTGACAAACAGGATGACAACGAGCCACCAAAAAAAAAAAAAAAAATCACATTTTTTTCCCAAATTAATACATGGAGCCATCTGTTTTCTTAAGCCGTTGGGTCAGACTGGTGTCATGTTTTTTACCATCGCTTTACAGAATTGGAAATGGTCCTTTGCTCTGTATTTTAAATTAAAGCCTCTCACAACTCCACAATTCAGACCTCAAGGAGAAAACTACCACCCACAAAACAGCCAGCCTCTAGGCAATCTTATTGGAACGGTACAGTCACCTCCTCAGAGAGTGAGGAGGACAACAGAGATCCCCATGATTGCTTTTCTGCAGCACTGGATTTTATTCTTTCTGCTTTTCGAAGCTCTGTCCTTTTCTCCTTTGCAGGTCTGAAACAATGAATGTTAGCAAGGAAGGTTACCAGAGAAATCTTAAGAGTGTCTCGGGCCTTCTTGACTCCCTCTGTTGCTTTTATCACCAGTAAGCAATTTGGCAAAAGCTGAGGTTTACTGTATGGATGCCTCAAATGACCTTTGGTGATGGAAAATGCTTAAGATTTTGTCTTTCTGTATCAGATCAAAGAATAAACATCAGTGGCTATGTGAAGTCTTGTAGTCAGTTTAAAGTAAGTTTTTAAAATACTACTTCAATACGATTTTGTTCTTTAGTAAATATTTTAAAATATTTATACAAAATGCTTGTGTATTGCCTGTAGAAAGAGTTTTAAATGTCGTAGATTGAGTCAGGAACAAACATCCTAATCATAATACAGCAGACTTCTTGAGAACGCTGTTTCCACTCCTTTAGTCATTATCCTCATTTGAGCCAAGATTTTGACAGTTACCAAGATGCTGCAGTTTGAAAATTATCAGAATTTTCAGATGTATAGATTTGTGCTTTCATGAGGAAAAAGGTGCATTTCCCTTTAAGAGAATCTGTGGGCTAGGTAACAAGATAAAAGGGGCTGATCATCGTGGTCCTGCCTCTTTTGGTTGGGGTCTTCCTCCCAGCACGGGGCTTCAGGTCCACCATCCCCACCACCACCACCACCACATATTCAGGGTTGGGGAGGCAAGACATGATGGGTTAGCTTAAGGTGGCTTGTCATTACCGGGTAGGTGGCCCAGCTCTGGCCCCAACCCTGGTCTGGCTCATCCAGGCCCCAGCTAGGCCACGATCTCAACAAGTCCCAGCTCCAGGCTTGGCACCATGGACCGGAGAAACAAGAACTTAGTGCTGATCTTCCCCTTCTCACAGAGCAGCCATTCAGTGACCCGTGGTGAGCTGAAGGATTGTTCCTTTTCCCCCTGTAGTTGAGGTAGGAGCAGAAGTGAGACATGAGGGTCATGGAACCCTCTCGGCCACATTTGCAGAGTTGGGGGTTCCCTGCTGACACAGCCATGTGGTTGGTCTCCATCTTGAATCCCACATGTGTGCCAGGGCCTTGCGGCCATTGCCACCATCTTAGAAAACACTGATGAGCAGGAAGAGAGACTGCTTGTAATTTCTTCCCCTGAGAAAAGCTGGAGATGCTCAAGTATTGGGGATAGAAGGAGCCTTAAGAGAGACATCTGAGAATTCCTTCATGCTTAGCTGAAGGAAGCAGAGGGACTTGAGAATCCTTAAACCTTGGGCATGGAAGAGAGATACTGGGTCCTGTTTGAAAGCATGTCTCCTGCATCAAGGGATGCAGTTCCAGGTGCTGAGTAAACAGGTCTGCTCAATCAGTGTTTTGCTGGAAAAAGCTGTGTTGAACAATTGAGGAGTTTACCAGTCTGGACAGCCAAAAGTACCGGTGTCGGCAGACAACAATGGTGACACAGAAATAATAGAGAAGATGGTGGTACCTGTCTCTACTTGACTGACACGTTCTTTCCCCAGGTCTCCAATGTAAAAAAACCAAGGATATGTGATGGCATTTGTGATACAGTTTCTAGTTTTTGTGCACTACCTTGCTTGACCTTTTCTTCTTCCTGACTACAGTTACAGAGTTAATAAACCCTTTGCCATTTTCCTTAGGCTATCTATTTTCTGGCAAATTCTATTCAAGATCTCATTGAGATCTAACTGCTTTGTTTTCTTTTCCATTATCTTTAATTGTAGTCTTGAACCCACCACATGACAGTAAATGATTCTCAATTACTCCACTTTAGTATTCCTCCCACTGACTTCATGAAACCCTACAAGTGAATATTTCTGAGACAGAGATCACCTTCTCTCTAATTATATGAAAGTTTTGATTGTTTTCCAAGTGGGGAAAAAGGAAAGTGGCCTTCCTGCCTGAGATTTATAGAAAAATTGATAGCTCCAAATAGAAAATACAGTATTAGATGGTATTATCTCAATAGTGGTTTTATCAAAGAAATCGTCACATGCAATCTCTCTACCACATACCAAGATACGTTTTAAACATCTGATTGTACATAAATTTCTATTTCAAGCCTTTTTTTACAGAAACTTACCATATTTCTATAGAAAACTTGATTCCAGTTTTTTTTAAATATTATGGCATTGTTCGTTAGGGAGCTATTAATCTTTCAGAGTTTAAAATGTCTCCACCTAAAATGCATTGTTGAAAATTAGATTGAAACTATCTGTGCCTATTTTCCCTCAAGACCATGAAGAATCTTGAACACAGTTAATTTTGCCTCTTTATCAGTCTTCAACTTTTGACATTCTACAGACAGGTAAATTCTTTGTAATATAATGGACACATTAAAATAGCACAGCCTGTTAGCAGCCTGTCCATGGAATGATCTCACAGGTTGCTCTAGATCTGGCCCAAAAATGACTTTTTTTATGATTATGCAAGCAAAAATGTCAGGTCATTTACCAACTACTGGAAAATTGAATTCCGGAACTGGCATGGGGTTGTGGAGTCTCCTTCTCTGGAGATGTTCAAGACCCGACTGGACAGGTTCCTGTGTGACTTGATTTAGGTGATCCTGCTGTTGCAGGCGGATTGGACTAGATGATCTTTCGAGGTCCCTTCCGATCCGTAATGATTCTATGATTCTATGATTCTATGAAGGTGTTGCAGCTGCCCAGCTTGCCTCAGAGTGGCCAGATTTAGAGTCAACAGAGTGAAAAAAACGAGGGACATCACATATATCGCAAACCGCACTAAACTCTGCAGAGGCAGCCAGGATGATACTGTCATGCTTAGTTATTAATGATTTAATAGATGTTTGTTTCAACACTTTGCATCAGCCAGTGATTTCAGCACTTGCTCTTAGAAAGTCTGTAATAATGGAATTTATGAGATTAAGGCTTCATCTATGCAGAATGCAAAAGCAGAACAGGCTTCCCGACACCATCTCTGCTAACCATGTATTGCAGAACTAAAAGCTGAGGTCTGGATCCAGACTTTACCAAAGTTCATGTACCTGGATTCAGCCTGTATAAAACTCCTCATTAACATTATGTTTCTATTTTCTCCAAAGCTCAGAACAACTCAGATGCAGGGATTAATTTGAGTTCTATGTTCATCTGCTGCAATTTAGGGGAAACTGCTTTAAACCTTGGTGTACATTTGATGATATTATATAAAAAATAAAAATAGCAGCATGCTAAAAGAGGCAGCAGAAGTCATGGTTAAGCAACTCTCCATCATCATTGCTAAGTCATGGGGATCAGGAGAGGTGCCTAGGGACTGGAGGACAGTAAATGTCACTCCAATCTTCAAAGAGGGAAAGAAGGAGGACCCAGGTAACTATCCAGTCTCACCTCAGTTCCAGGAAATGTGACGGAACAATTTGTCCTGAATGTGGTCTCCAGGCACACCAAGGACAGGAGGATCTTTAGGAACACTCAACACGGCTTCACCAATCTAATAAGCTTTTATGAGAGCATAACCAGGTGGATAGATGATGGCAGAGCGGTGAATGTGATCTACCTAGACTTAAGTAAGGCACTTGATATGGTCTCCCACAGCATCCTCACAGCCACACAGAGCAATGTGGACTGGATGATTGGGTAGTGAGGTGGATGGTGAACTGGCCGTAGGATGGAAGCCAGAGAGTATTGGTCAATGGGACAGAACTGTATCTAATGGAGTGCCCCAAGGGTCGATACTGAGACCAGTCCTATTCAATCTATTCATTAGTGACGTGGATGAGAGATTAGGGTGCACTTGCAGCAAGTTTGCTGATGACACAAAGCTGGGTGATGTCACCGACACCCCTGCAGACTGCTGCCATTCAGCAAGATCTGGACTGTTTGGAGAGCTGGGCAGAGAGAAATTTAATGAAATATAACAAGGGCAAGTGTAGAGTCTTGCATCTGGGCAAGAACAACTTCAGGTACCAGTATAGGCTGGGGACTGTCCTGTTAGAGAGTAGTTTAGGAGAAAGGAACTTGGGGGTCCTGGTGGACAGCAGGATGACTATGAGCCAGCAATGTGCTCTTGTGGCCAAGAGGGCCAACAGCATCCTGGGGTGGATCAGAAAGGGGGGTGGTTACCAGATCGAGGATGGTTCTCCTCCCCCTCTACTCTGCCCTGGAGAGACCATATCTGGAGTATTGTGTCCAGTTCTGGGCCACTCAGTTCAAGAAGGACATGGAGCTGCTGGAGAGAGTCCAATGTAGAGCAATGAGGAGGATGAAGTGGAACACCTCCCTTATGAAGAAAGGCTGAGGGAGCTGGAGAAGAGTAGACTGAGGGGTGACCTCATTATTGTCCATAAATATGTGAGGGGTAGGTGTCAGGAGGATGGATCCAGGCTCTTCTCAATGTCATCTAGTGATGGGATGAGGGGTAATGGTTGTAAGCTGGAACA
This sequence comes from Rhinopomastus cyanomelas, assembly GCA_013400115.1. Taxonomy (NCBI): domain Eukaryota; kingdom Metazoa; phylum Chordata; class Aves; order Bucerotiformes; family Rhinopomastidae; genus Rhinopomastus; species Rhinopomastus cyanomelas. Next base: position 27,949 of record VXBP01010690.1, read on the forward strand.
TAGGAGGTTCCACATAAATATAAGAAGGAACTTCTTCACCGTGATGGTGATGGAGCATTGAAACAGGCTGCCCCGGGGAGTTGTGGAGACTCCTTCTCTGGAGATGTTTAAGACCTGCCTGGATGTGTTCCTGAGTGACTTGGTCTAGGTGATCCTGCTGGGTCAGGGGGATTGGACTAGATGATCTTTCGAGGTCCCTTCCAATCCCTAATGTTCTGTGATTCTGTGATAAAAAACCTGAAAAAACATGTCATTTATCGTGTTTGTTAGTAAATGATAAAATACAAAACCTGCACTTAAACTATAGTATTCTTAGCCAAACTGATTTTCTCCATTGTTTCAGTGGTTTTCATTGTGCACAAGCACGAATCAATCATTACATTAACTACTGATTTACCACTTGATCCAAGCCTTTCAAAATCCAAGAGGAAAAAACAGAGAAGAAATTAGTCTGCCAGATTGTTATTGGTTTATCTCAGCTCAAGGCTGGCTCACTGTTGCTGTCATTGATCAATTGATCATGTTTGAGACAAGATTAACTAATTAATTTAGTTAATAATCTAATGGATTGAAACAATAAAATGAACAAGGAGGGTTTAAATCCACTTATAATGTCCCAGGCAAAAACAAAGTAGCCTGGCTCAGTTTGGTGAAATTCAGCAAGACTTGTTTAATCCACGCAACAGAAAACTACAACACCAATTACCTGCTCCATGTACTTCCAAGCCAGTCCTCTATTCCAGTGCACAGGTTCCCATGGGCCACAGATAGGCAATCGCTCTGTGTTTCAACAAACAGATTTTTAATGGATTGTAGGTAAAACCTTTTCTCTGTGGACCTCTGAGGTTCCAAATTCCCACTCTTTCTCCATTCAGAACATTGCAAAGGGCGAGATGGCTGCTCTGTCTAGCTCCAGTGACATGCTGCTTCTCCAAACAAAGACCAGACAAGACTCACTCCCAACAAGAAGTAGGAAACTCCAAACTATTGGTGGTTCACAAAGCTACTTACTCAGACTGTAATCTCAAACTGCTTATTTCTAGTTGCCATAGTAATTCCCCAGTCCCGCAAGCTAAGGACTCATCAAAGTCAAACTAGAACGTCAATGACGTAGCAATTGCAAGTCAGCATATGTTACTTGAAATTTGTGATCTGTTGGTCAAACCCTGACATTTTCCCCACAAAAAGTGTCATATATCTGTAATTTGCTTTTAAGATTATGTTGCAGTTATTAAATTTCCAAGAAAGGAATTTGTGTTTAGGTATGATGTAATGCAAAATCATTTGTTTAATCATTTATCAGAAAATTTATTAATTATCTAAAACAAAGGATTTTTAAAATTTGTTATCAGTAAATTACTGATACCTCTTTTGATTTCATGTGGCAATTTGAATCTTATCTATTACTTCTTCCATCTGATTTTACTTAATTTTAATAAATACTTCTTCAATTGTTTGGCGAGGTCTCAACGTGGGCACCCAGGGCAGATTTGTCTTCCATTCCTTTGAAAAATATATTAAGATACTCCTGCAGTTTCATGGCATTTGCATGGTTTTGTTTAGCTCATTTTCTTTAGCATAACTCAGTTGTGATTCCGATCCCCGTAGTATGTCTGCATTCAGGTGGGAAAGCAGTTTCATTTGCTAAAGCAGCTAATTAAAATGAACATCTCTGCGATGACTTCCACAAATTGATTATCTGCCTTGTTACTCTTAAACACTGCTCCAACCTGCTAAAACTGTCTCACCGATAGGACAAGCAAGGGTAGACTGAGCTATGCTTTTGCAGAGGTAAGTAGTGAGTTTGAGTTCTTGCATTTTCTGTAAGAATTTAGGAATTTTTTCACAGACCAGCCTTTGCATATTTTTGCTGTGGTGTCAAACACAGAATAATTTCTGAATTATCTGAATAAACTGCACGGGAATTTTTGATAAATAATTTTCAGCATGCTAGGAATTGTTGCAGTATATTAAATGCTGCACAAAATAAAATGATTATTTTCCATTGCATTTTATTCAATGCATTCTGGCAGCTATTAAGTTACACATGACTGACCATGCTATATTAACATCTCACATGTATGATCTAATACACATTGCTCTCCCAGGCTTGTAAAATTAGATGCTCAGAAGGAAGGCATAATTCAGACATTATTGCCTGATGGTTTGTTTTTGGGTTTTTTTTTTATTGCTGGGGGCATTGCTGCCAACTACTAATGCCATCCACTCTGTGATATTTTTCCATCATTCAGTTTACTTTCAGCCCTCTCTTAAGCAATACCCCCTGAAATGACAGAAGAATGTTGCTATTTCATGCTATACAATTTTTTAACTGGACATTTTGGCATTCATGGCAAATTTTTTAAGATATAAATTCAATTTTTCCATTCTTGTCCTGTGTTTCCTGCATCATCTGTCCTTGGGCTTCTTCTAACCACTACAGCTCCTGCTACTGAAGAGTTGAAGTACTTCTTCCTAACTAGTAACACTAGCTGGTGGCATCAAGCTGTCTTCCCCAAAAGAATTTCCTGCCCTCCCTCTAAATTGCTAGAACTACTAGGGGTTTTGCATTTTTCTTCTGAGTAGTCTTTTCCTCTAAGGAGACTCTTGAACTACTTGTTAGTTTCTCCACTGTAGCTCTCACTATAGCGCAAACTCTCAGCCAGAAGCAGAGTTGGCAGTCAGCTCAGGTAAGCATAAATGAAAATTTAAATTATATTTTCATTTCCATCCCTCACATTCGCACCTTAACACTTGGAGCATTCTTGGGCACAGATCCGGATGTAGTTAGATGAGTATGAGTTTACATAATTTTGTGTTTATTTTTGTTTTATTTTTGTTCTTACACCACCTTTGATTCATTTTTTCCTTTGTTTTTGGTGACTTGTGATACTTCATACTCCATGCTACATGTAGTAGCATCGTCAGTTTTATATATATATATATAAAACTGGATTAAGGTTTTTTATGGTATTCCCTCGTGATCGAGATGTTACAGAGAAAACAGATACAAAATAACCCAGCACGTACACTAAGGTACAGGTACACCATCCTCTACTGAGGCAGGGCAGCAAAGAACAGTACAACAGTAAGATCCTCACTTCATTGGTAGCAACAGCAGCCTGAAACAGACCTCACAGACATAAACACTAATGGTCGTTTGTATTTCACTTGTAGCATTTTTCTTCCATGATGGAGCTATGTACTTCACTTATGTCTTGACTTACACCGATGCACAGAAAAATGAATTTGGCCTTTAAAAATGTATTTGGTCTAAATTTTATGAATTAAAATCAGAGATTCCTTTGGTGTTTAATTTCATAGGACAATAAAATAATTCAGATTGCAAAGGACCTCCTGAGTCTTATAGTTCGTCATTCTGCTCAGGGTATTTTTAGCTGGGAGCTCAGATCTGGTTTTCTTAGGACTCTTCCCAGCTGCATTTAGAAATCCTACATGAATCGAGCGTGCACAACTTATTTGGGCAGACTGCTCCGGTGCTGCACAACCATATGGTGAAAATGCTTTTACTTACAGCCAGTGAAAATGTTCCATGTTTCAGGTTATGACCATTAGCTTATCAAGACTTAACAATGTGCTTGATCTTTTTGTGCTTCTGGCCAGTCTGCCATTTGGTTCCTCAAAGCCCTTTTTATTCTGTGAGGAGCAGGCCCAACTCCCTCAGCTGAGACATGTACTCCAGCCCTGACCATCTTGGTGGCTGTCCATAGTAGTTCCTCAAGTTTACTGATTTCTTTTAAGCTATGGGCACAAGACTGAGTGCAGTATTCCAGACATGATGTAATGAGTGCCAATTAAAAGAATAATAATTTCTCTCATCTTATTGGCTGTGCACTCCTGTTGATACTCCTGGGGTCGGAGTGGCTGGAGAGCAGCCAAACAGAAAGGGATCTGGGGGTGCTGATCGATACCCGCCTGAACATGAGCCAGCAGTGTGCCCAGGTGGCCAAGAGGGCCAATGGCATCCTGGCCTGCATCAGGAATGGTGTGGCCAGCAGGAGCAGGGAGGTCATTCTGCCCCTGTACTCTGCACTGGTTAGGCCGCACCTTGAGTACTGTGTCCCGTTCTGGGCCCCTCAATTTAGGAAGGACATTGAGGTGCTTGAGCGTGTCCAGAGAAGGGCAACGAGGCTGGTGAGAGGCCTTGAGCACAAGCCCTATGAGGAGAGGCTGAGGGAGCTGGGATTGTTTAGCCTTGAGAAGAGGAGGCTCAGGGGAGACCTTATTGCTGTCTACAACTACCTGAGGGGTGGTTGTGGCCAGGAGGAGGTTGCTCTCTTCTCTCAGGCAGCCAGCACCAGAACAAGAGGACACAGCCTCAAGCTGCGCCAGGGGAAATTTAGGCTTGAGGTGAGGAGAAAGTTCTTCACTGAGAGAGTCATTGGCCACTGGAATGGCCTGCCCAGAGAGGTGGTGGAGTCGCCAACTCTGGAGCTGTTCAAGGCAGGATTGGACGTGGCACTTGATGCCATGGTCTAGCCTTGAGCTCCGTGGTGACAGGTTGGACTTGATGATCTATGAGGTCTCTTCCAACCTTGATAATACTGTGATACTGTGATACAGCCCAGTATGCTGCTAATCTTCAACACTGGAAGGATGCTTATGCACTCCTGAAAAGCAAGTTCCAAAAAGTATCTCTGTTAATTTATATCCCACTGAGTTAGATGCACTAAATAGCTCTGTAGGAAGGGATTGGCTGTCCGATTCACTATATAGGGACCACAAAGGGATTAGCACTGTGTGCCTAAAGCTAGCTCATGCAAATTATTCCTATAGGTTTGGTAAAATATGTTTATTGCGAAACCTGTCAAGATATGATTTATAAAATTTAGCAAGCACTATTAAAATACTGTATTCTACAGGGTCATTACTAAAAGAACAAAACAGTATTCTAGTTAGGAGTTTATACTATAATAACTGTAGTTTCAGAACAAAGTTCAAGAGAAGAGGAAAACCCCAGTTCAAGCTGAAAGAATGCCAAAGGGGCATATTTAATAAAGAATTCTTAGTTCCTATAGACTTTCCTCTCAATAAAAGGCCATAAAAGTCTATTCTGGTGAAAGACAGGTTGAAGAGAAATTGTACTTAGGAAAGGAAAGGTAGATAGGATGTGAAACAAGTTGACACTGGAGAAGCTAAGGTTAGTTTTTAATTTATTCTGGGGTGAGAGTTTCTAGATGTATCAAGGTTTATCATGAAGAACTTATACTTTGAGGTTTTTGTTTTGTTAGCCTCCCCCCCAAACACACACTTTGTTTCTGTTACAAACTTATCTAGGATGTAAATTTCTTTGGGATAATTTAGAAAGCATGAAGTATAAAAATTAAGGAAATGCATCAGTTCAAACAAAGTAGATGTTTGATGCAAGCCTATTTTGATGTCCAGAAGCCAAGGAAGGGCCCTCAGCCTATGTACCCTGCCAATGTGACAGAACCAGGAAGTTTCAGTAAAAGGGCAAAAGTTCCTCTTATCATGTATTACCCTGTGTTCCTCGAAAGAGCAGAAAGTATTGAGGCAATTCACAATTTAAGGGAAACCCTTTCTTGTTGTTTGCTCATTCTGCAGGACGGAAAATACTTATTTGGGGTTCTTCCTGATGTGCCTTTCTCTTCAGATCCAAACAGTAACATACTGTCGTCAGAAACATTCCTATTGTTTTTGATGGATTGAAAACAAACTGTTCCTAATCTTATTAGTGCCCTGGTGTTTCAGAGAAATTATTAGTCTGCTGATGGACTGCTTTGGCTTGATTTGGAGCAGAAATTATTTCAAGGTGATGTCTCCTCTTTTTGAAGTTACTCCGTTTCCCTTGCAAAAAGCCAACCTGCATAACAATTACCTAAGCATATTTGATAGCTGGGTTCTGTTGTTTCCATAAGTGTTTTGAAGAAATGTGGTGTCATGTAGTAGTGATATGCTGTCCAGTCAAGCCGAACATGAAGGGAGAAACTACATATTGATTTTCTGCTTTAGCAGCAACTACAAATTATGTTCCTATGCAATTCATTCTCCTCTTTAAAGTTTCACAGCCATGGTGATTGTAGCTACAATCAATGACATCAAATGCTTTCTTAAGAAAAATTTCACTGTGTCTGAGACTGAACAGAGAAGAAGGAGCTGTGTTTTGAGATTTCCGATCTGTATTTGGTGGGCTGGCTTCAATTAACACATTAGGTATTTCAGTGCCTTTATGTCTTCATTTTTTAAATGGGGATAATTATGAGCTGTTCATCATATCTATGCAAATCTCTGAAGGTCTGCTAATGAGAGAATGTTTTATCAGTGTAAGATGTTATTAAAACATAGTTGAGTAATGGAACTATGCCTGCAGGGGAGGGGCAGCAGAGGAGGAAGAGGGTGAAAATGGAAACCATACTTTTGTCAGATTCAAGGAGCTAGTGAAGAATGAGGACAAAATGCTACATTGCTTTGTAGAAAATTAGGGATCAGAGCTACATCTATCACCATAAATGGCTTGCCTGAATTGCTTGCATTCTCTGTCTGAGCTGCAATATTTCATTCAACTAACCATTCGTTAAGCACACATCCTGAAAGCAAATAACTTTAATGTAAATAATTTGTGAAGCATTGTTCCATCTGTTGAAAATGTGCAGTAGTAGTTTCGACCCTTGTCTAAATCAGGCAAGCTACTTTCAGGCAAGTTTGGGAGGTAAATGAACTGTCTGGCTGCTTTTCTTGGCAACATCTCTTATTAGTGGGAGGTGGCAGTAAAAAGAACATGAGGAAGACTGAAAGTGTTTACTTAAAACTTTAGCCAAATGGCTAGGGAGAGTTAAGATAAATCATAACTGTCAATGATGACAACTTTAGACTGCTACTAGTTCACTCCTGTTTATGCAGTTTTAAATGTTGCGCTTAGAAATGTTTAGGAGCAGACTGAATTTTTATTGACAGATGCCATAAGTTGTTTAGATGTAAATATTTTGGACTTGGTTCTAACAGTGACATGGAAGATTTGCAGGAAGAAGGCTGTAAAGCTTCACACAACACTTGAGAGATAATATTTTTAAGAGTGTCTCCAAAGTATGCGTCTGTGACTCATATTTCCCTAAAGAATAAGGTCCATAGATCAATTGCAGGCTTATTACACTTTCTCACACACACACATAAAAAAAGACAAAGCGTTCCAGCGATTCGCCATATGTGATTGTCGAACAGAGCCACTTCTCTTTCCCTTTTTCCCCCACTCTTGTCTTGAGGACCTTTTCCCCACCCTCCTTTTTGTACTGGGTTTGTTGTTTTTTTTTTACTTATTTTCTTTAGTAGCAGTTAAGAAGTCAGAGTAAATGAGCAAAAGGGCCGAAGTTCAGCCAGCAACCTCAAGATATTTTTTCTTGGTTCATGCTGACCAATGCCATGAAATACAGTACCATGTGAAAGATGTGGCAGCTGCCACTTCTTCTAATACACTCACTTAAGTTCAAGTAAGCAGCACATCTACATGGTCTCTTGTTTATATAGTTCTGCAAGATTTGTTTTGTAGACTACAATATCACAGTATGTTTGGAGGAGTAACACATCCCAATAACTACAAGTAGTCTAACCCTGAGTTCAAGTCTCTCTTCTAGTTAGAAATGGAATCATCAGTAAGAGATTTATCGCCCAAATTTCTTAAGCATGGGTAACAATTTTTAAAGCACTTAGAGCATAGCAAAGGGATACTGCTGTATGGATTGTTCATGTCCTCCTATTGGTATGGACCAAAATGCACCCTCTCAGTGGAGTTACTACCTTGGATAAGAAGCCAGTGAACATAAATAGTTTTTCTGTTCTGCTGCTGTATATGAAATCTTGGTCCAAGAGCATGCTCTGTATCTTGACATTGATTTGCTCAAAATTCAAAATATGTTCTTAGCGTGTTCTACTCAATTCCTGCTTAACTGTGGAAAGACCTGAAATCTATTACCCTATGCCAACAATTTTTCCTAACATTTATGTTCTGGTTTTAGTGATTTCCAAATCCTGAGTCCTGTTGAAGCAGAACAGAATAGTTAGTATCTCCCATCACAGTTCCATCGGGCTTAATATATCAGTCACCGATTTTCAAAACTTGCCTGAGAAGCTCGATCTAATAGAAATGCCATGTCCTTCTTGTCCCAACCTGCCATCCGAAAGCAGGCATTAGGTGTGGAAGAAATGAGTTTATGTCCTACCAGGCCACTGGCTACTCAGGATAGGATATATGTTTAGCCTCTCATTTGAATGTTCTTTCTCTTTTCTGAAAATGTCAATAAAAGATTAAATAACTCAGAGAAGGAACATGTCTGTAAGGGCCTGACTCACTAACTTTTACAGGAGATACATGGCCAAGTAAGATTTTCTGAGCTTCTGTCCCTGTCTAAACATGTGGTCTTGCACTTTGTCCATGTCCACGCTAAATGTAGAGTCAGCCGCTGGTAATTGAGACTCAGTAGCCTGAGGTACTCCTTCAACCGCCAGACTAGATAGTAACCTTAGTTTTTTTAATCATCTCTTACACTGCAGGTCTTCATATGTCCAGGTAAAGTGGAAGAGTCTTAACCAAAGCTTTTGGGGGGGATTATTCTTTGTTGCAAATGAAAATCAGGTACATATGTCAAGATCAGATGGCATCAAATGGTTTATATCCACTCTATATAGAACTAGGACTGCTTATAGCATAAAGTATCCTGGAAAGAACATGATGGACTAGTCTGAATCAGTCAGGGAATGTACTGAATGTTGAAGAAGTATTCAGAACTTCAACTCTTTCTTGTGGTTTTTTTTTTTTTTAATTTATCTGAAAGTCTCATGCTCCTACTTCAGGGCTTTAAATTCTTCTGGAGCACATGAATGAACTTAATCAGTCTAAATTTAAGGGAGAAATTCAGCTGCCGAAACAAAGATATTTAGTGCAATTTGAGACAAGTTGGGATCTTCTGTGGATAACAGACAGCTACAGTCTGGAGTGACAAACTCCTGTAGGAGTTAGGAGGCTAGGCCACGCATCTCGTATGGCCACCTCTCAGTGGATCTGAGACGTAACACGAGTGCAACTTCAAGCTCAGTTTGACCAGACACAAACTGAAATGTGCGGAATCCAAAAGTAGTACCAATGCTTCCAAAAAGCTGATATGTAATTGAAGAGATAGTCATTCATTATCTTTGCAATTTACTGGCTTTGATGTAAAAACATGTCTAAAGAGATAACAGCTTCAATATTAAACCACGAAAAAACAGTGAGCCTTAAAAATAAGTTGTGCAAACAGATTTTTAAGAAAAGAAATTTTCATAAACACACTTGGGAAAATTAGATGCTCCAATATTCATCAAAGCTTGTCTTCATGTTAAGTCTCTGAGATTAATGAAATAACTGGTTTTAAACAGTATAAAAAATTTTTATCCTTTAAAAATATCTTCCTTTTATAAATCATGGCAAATCAAAAATTCCTACAAAATTTGGAAATCTAAGTTGGAATGGAAACATTTAACTCATAATGTAGGTGGTCCTTGACAAAAAAGCAGTTGCCTACAATATTTCAACCGTCTTTCAAAGGTTTTACACACTGCTGAAGACATTTTGAAAGCTTCTGCTGTGAAGACTTTATGGCTTCACAACAGTCAGTAAAAATTCATAAAGACTAATCTGTTCAAATTTATGCAGCAATGGAAATCTTTGAAGAACTGGGGACCACGAAATAGAAATCTAGGGGTGAAAAAAGGCACTAGGATTCATGGAACACTGGAGGTTGCTTTGCAGTAGAGTATCGGAAAGCTTGTTTTATTCATTTAACATACCGCAAATGAAATGAATGGGTAATACAGTACAGCTCTGCACAAAGTTGAAAAGGGCATTCTCAAGGAACCACAGTCCCATCACTGTGGTATTTAATACAGAATACAGAAAAGGACACGTTGTAAAAGTAAATACATAGTGCTAAACTAACAGAGATAACAAGAATGATTTAGAAAGAAAAGGTCTTGGCTAACTTGATGCTTCAGAAGGCTGCAGACAAAGCTGATAAAACACAATATAATTTATTTGGGTCTTCAGAACTTTTTGACAAAGTTCCATACTACTGCTTTCTGTTTAAGCTAAAAGTTGCCAGGACCTAGGGAAGTACAAGGGAGTGGATAAAGCAGTGATGGAAAAACAGAAAACAGAGAAGCTGTGTTCGGTTCTAGAAAACTAGATTTACTGGGGCCCGACAAGGGGTCAAAATTTAGGCCTCTACTGTTCATGATCTATAAAAATGATATAGGCTAGTAAAATACGCTGACAGCACAATGTGGAAGGAGCCATGAACCTACAACGTAAAGCTCCAAAAATTCGAGTGCTTTTGCTTAGCTTGCTTGTTTTCATTGCTCAAAAAGCACTAATAATCTCCCTTGCGCTAGCTCGTCAACACGAATGCATTTTAAGAATGCCTAAGCAATAAGGTAAATAAAGAAAGGCTAGAGTGAAAATAAGTCTTTTGGCTCCTATGCAGACACTACATTAGCGTGCCTTAAAGTCCTACAGTGTTTGGGGAAGTGCCAAAAATCAGAGCTATAACCCCAGGTATTACAAGAGTGAATTCCCTAGTTTTATGTCCTTGTTAAAGAGTTCATGACTCAGTAGTGTTAACACAGGGGTGGCAAATGGATAACCTCAATAGGAAGAAGAAAATTCAAAACGGATTCGTCAAGGTTGTCTGTCGTGGAGTTTATTCAGAGGCAAAATTGACCAGATAACTTAGTTAATAATCCTTATAGGCTGAATGCTATCCCTGACAGATTTCTCTGTCCACATAGGCAGAGGAAATAAATTTCGTGAAGTGATAATGCTAATACTTTCTTTTTCCACCCAGAAATTGTTTAGATTTCTATAACTTTGGGGCAGGGATCATCTGTGTTGGAATACATATTTATGTTTAAGTTAGTGGAGAGGCTTACATTTGCAGATGTAAGTTTTGCTGAGGATTCTGTTTCTAGTTGATAAATGAAACCTCTACAAAGAAAGAGCTTTGAAAGAGTACTGGCATTGGTGATTTTTGCATTTTTTAAAGTACAGTACTGAATCCTAAAGGTGAGAATTAACATGGAATAAACAAATTAATTATTCATTAATCATTCATAGTGAAATAAGAATCCATAAAACAAGGGGATTGGAAATTGGAAGGTATCAAACTGCTCACAAGTTTTTCTTTTTTTTTTTCCTTGAATTATCGCTTTTTTAGTGCAGTTTCTTTCCCAGCAGCAACTTTTGAAAGCAGCGTTCAATAACAGGACACTGTAGTATGTTTTTTCGCAAGCTTTTACTCTCTGTGCATTTTCACAAACCTTTATGTGCTGCACAGGACCCTATGGCCACGTGAGTGGTGCCTTTGAATACAATAAGACATCTAGGAAGGGAAATGTATGTGAAAATAGGGATGTGAGGCAATGATGTAAGAATTTAGAACAGAAGTATTTAAAGTTGCAACCAAATATATTAGGCTTGTTTTCTATTAAATGTGTTTATAGGTAAAACACATTTCCTGACCAACTCTAAGTCTTTGTTGAGATTCATCTGACTTTTAAAGTTTCTAGATAAGCATAAGGGAGCCGCACCTTCCATAGTCAACATCAGAAATATAACTCTTGCAGCTTGAACTTGGTGGGGTTTTAGCCTTGGGGAGAAGGTTGCTGTCACAATGTTGGTAACTGGCTGTGAAGACAGAAGCTCCCCCGATAGCTCCCATTATTTACCCGCTTCTGGAAGTTTGCACCAAATATGTCCCTCTGCAAATAAGCATATTTTGGGGACGGGAATACCTGTATAACAAGTTTCCTGTGAGTTTTGTCCTTTTGCTCTGAGACATGCAGTCACTGGCCTGGGCTGACTGGGGCAACCGTTTTTACCATGCAAGCACGGTGATGAAGGAAGGAGTGAGTCTCTGGAAACCATAGAGATATCAGAGAAGAGTCCCTGAAAAACCATGGTGGAATGTATGGAGGAAGACAGTCCCGTCTGTAGCCCACGGAGAACGACATGCTAGACCAGAGTATTGGCCCTGAGGACCCAGTCAGCTTACCCTTAAAGAAAGAAGGAAAAGCTGAGCTGCAGTGGTCAGCACTGGGATGACCCACAGCCCAAGAAAAACCACAACACAAGCCACAGAAATTTCATAGAGGACTTGTCTTGTGTTGGAGGGAGGATTCCATGACTAATTAAGTGGGAAATGAACCCGCCTTATTTTTGTTTCAGCTCATTGATGCATTATCTAAATTAATTAGTTAATTTGTCCCAGATGTGGTCATTGTGGCCAACTGGAGACAAACTCAAACACAATGTAAATATGATCTTCTTAGGCTAATGTGCTAAACTTCAGAAAAATAGCATGTGTCAATATATTAAAAAATTGTGAAATCTTACCAATGTATTTGATAAAATAGAACTTAGCTACACTGCTGTTAAACTTATTAGTATTGGTCAGGCCTTCTGTTCAGACCTGCACAGCTTGTGTGTGTATAACCAATCTTCAAGCCCGGTAGTCTCATCCATGCCACCTTCTAGATACTGATTCTAGTTGCTGTTTTCCTCTCATCTGTAGTGTTTGTGACAGTACTAGTTGGTGCATGCCAAAACCATGCCAAGAAGCATCCCAAGGATTTGTCAATATAGATGTTCAAGCCAGTATCTTGTCCCTTCTCAGCTCACTCATACAGAGATAGCTCGCTAGAATAAAATTTTCCTGGGTACTCATGATGAGAAGTCTCTTGATTAAGTAACAAGGGAAAGATTATTATTTTTCAGATAATGAGTAGAAATCCATGGAACTACTTCTGCATAAATGCATTACTAAAATATATACTTAAAACATGCACTTCAGCATGAGAAATACTGATTTCTTCACTCTAGCTGTGGTACTTTCTGAAATATTGTGCTGAAGTGATGTGCATAATATTTTCAGATGAGAAGCATGCATTTTAGAGTCTGAACTACCACAACAAAGAGCTATCTAGTAATATTTTTACTGGGTATGGAGAACTGGAAAAGAAGCAGACCATGATTAGTGAAGTCAGATCCAGAAAGAGAATCAAATAAGGTTCCGATTAAATTTAAAAGACTCAATATTAATTTGTAAAAGCTTGTGATGGAGGAGAAATAGAACAAACTGAATAGACAGCAACCACATCAGGTATCACAGATGCCAAAATATTCAAAGTCTAAATGATATCCAAAATAAATTTATTTTTAATCGAAATTCTAAGTCCTGATCATATTTTGGAGTAAGAAAGGTACATTTTCCTCCAAACTGTGTGTACATAGCTGAAGTGTATGGTAATTACACAACACTGTTTGGATGAAAAGAAAACTGATATTGCTGGAATGGATGGCCAGTTGGATTCATTAGTTCTGTGATATCAGATTGTATCCTCCACCCTTTCTTGGCATGGTAGCCTAAATCTATTCTTACAAAACTACTTCCATGACAAGCTAGGAATCCTAGTGTTTTAATTGCATAAACCTGCTTAATTCCAGAAATACTTCTTCAAACTCTGGGCTGCTAATCTAAGTTTCATGGAAGCTTGATACTTTTCATTTTATTAAAAGGATAATTTAATCATAATATCTAAACCAACAAATTAGAAAAAGAATGACACATTTTCAGGCATGGAAAGGCATGTACATTCTTCAAATGGAGGTTTGATATCTTAGACCTTACCTGGGCCCAGTGTGCTAAAGAATTTTTGTGGTTTTACAGCTATATCATCTGGTCTAAGGAGATCCTCTTTAGATCTTACTTTGTTTATACTCTGTCATGTATTTTATTAATATTGATTTGTCCCTCTCAAGTCTGTGTCTGTCATCAAAACCTACCAAGATAACATACTTGGAGAAGTATGTTAGGATCTTCCTCTTATTTCTTCTCCATTACTGTAATGATCACAATAATCTTCAAGTAAGATCATTGTCCCACCAAACTTTGCAGTGAGAGGAATGATATAATACATGGCTTGGATTTTTAAGAGAATGGGTGCCATCAAGGATACTCAGATTCTCATAGAGTAAAGCCTTAACTTGAATAAATCTGCATCATATTTCATGTTACAGGATTTGCAATTTGTTTTTGAATGAAACCCGTGTCACTGATAAGAAGAACAATGAAGAAGGGACTAAACTTGCTCTCAAGAGCAGAGATTAAGTTATACACAAGCAATCTGCCAAGTCAAAGCAATTTGTCAAGCCTACTTCTCTGCAGCCCTGCTTTGGAGCTTCTCTTCCCATGCTAAGTAATGTTTTCTTTTCCTTGGTTTGAAATAGCTCCATATTTCGAAGTTATTTCTTCTATTACACAGGAGAGCTCTTTCTACTGGTGGGACTCTTTCCCAAATGAACCTTTCTGGCCACAGTCTTGATAATGACAACATGATATAACAAATTTGTCAATTTAACTTTGAGGTAGATTGACCAGAAGATCTTGAATTTTCAACTAAGAATCACAGTTATTAATTCAGAACAGCTTTGGTGTTAAGTCCTTTGCAGCTTATGGAAAAAACCATAAAGGGAAAATATACCCACTGAATGCAAGAATTTGTAAAGACCCTTTTTCACCAATCTCAAAATCTCACTCAGATGCTGAGATAATATCTTTCCCCCAATTCATATGTGATCCTTTCATCTCAGTAACAATCATAGACAGAAAAATAGAACAATCCTGTTTTCTTTGAAAATACTTTCCAATGTTTCAAACAGAAATTATATTTATACGAAACCTAAGATCATAAAGCAATAAATACCAAATAATATTGTGACTAACAAAGCTGAACTTTATTCAATTACATCAGTATAACACTTGAGTAATAAAATGTGTTTCTTCTTTTACCACTTGTCTTCCAGCTTAGCAGAGAACTTTTTCAAGTGAGGTCATAGAATGGTTTGGGTTGGAAGCTACCTTAAAAATAATTTTCTTTCAATCCTCCTATAATGGATGGAGACAACTCCCACTAGATCAAATCTGCTTCTGCCATTACACATTACCAAGTAGTCATAAGCACAGAAGACAAACACATACATTACCTATTTTTGTCCAGTGAAGATACTGGACCTGTCTTCAGCTTGAGGAATCTATCATAGCTGATAGGTTAAAACTAACCTTAGCCCTGCAGGTTAAAACTAACATTAGCCCTGGGATAGCTGGGCTGACTTTTTGAAGCTACTCTGAATCTGTATAAATGGATAAGAAAAGCAGACCTTTTTCTTCAAGGAAAAAGCCCTTCAGTTTTCTGTGGAGACTAGTCTCAGTCTCCTGAGACAGGAATTACTTGTATTGATCTCATATAAAAAAGTCTTATGGAGCCCAACCTGTGTTTTAGGCAGTGTCATGATGGAAGTAATAGTTTTCTGATGGTAGTAACTGAAAGATTAAAGCAATGGCTTAGTAAGGTGCTGTGCTGTTCGATTTAAGAATCAAACCTGAGTTCAGTGAGCAAAATTTAAGAGTGTAAATTCAGTGTCTAGTCACAGGAGAAAGCAGGCTCCTCCGCAGGAGAATTCGTAGTAATAACTTAGATGGTTGAAGTTAAGGTAGAGTGAATGCCATCCCTTGAAAGCAAAACAGTACTTTGTGAAGCATTTAAGACATTTAATCCTTTCTAAAGAACTGTAAAACAGAAATACGAGCTGTTAAAGAACTTTTTTATTTATTTGAGCCTGACAATGGGTTTTTCAAGAGAAGTATTTCTTAACCTGCATTACTTAGTACAAAGAAAAAATATTAGGTCTTATTTTTCTTAGAACAACATCTTTGTGATCTGACTACAGATGATGCTGATATTCGTAAATTATCATCTATCATTTCTCTTCATTTGATCATTCAGACTTGCAGGGAGTATTCAGATTTAAAGTGATATATGTTTACAATAAGTGGCATCAGACATATGTCCCATAATTTTCCATTACACAACTATATATCCCATGCAATATTCAGTACCAAATATCTATTTATTCTGCAATATACTGAAACACTGGTATTTTTTGAGATATCTGTGGACAACACGACAGAGCTCTACCCAAGTGAAGTTTTACTTCAGGTTTTCCCAATTTTGAGGTACTGGTCTTTACCCACATCTTTCATGTTCAACTGGAGTCAATATGGAGATAGAGTAGTTAACAGGTGACAGCTGTTAAATGCTTTGCTGATCTTGACTTGTAAACTGGTGGAAAAATTTTCTGTTCAAGACAATATTTTCTCAAAAGCTATTGCAGTGTCTATTAGCAGCAATAAATTTTTGTATCAATTGATTTCATTCTAAGTAACCGAAAACAAATGTCTTCAGTATATGCTCCTTTGGCAAGATGAGAGTAATTTTGTTATCTTAATGCCATTGAATAAAAAAAAGTACATACTGGAACTGAAGGGAGGTTAACTGTTGTTGAGCACTTTTAGCTTCTCTTTTCAATTTTATCTCTTGGACTTGGCTTTGCAATATAAGCTGAGGTGTTGCTTTTGTGATTTATGCTTAAATATTTCTGTTGAAGTTAAAATACCGTGAATATCTACAGAAGAAGCATGTGGTCAACCAGAAAGTATTCTGGGATCTGTGTGTGAAAATTTCACTTTTGTCTAAAGTGCAGTTGGTAGCCTCTTTCTCCTGAATTAGCGTATGATATTTCTCATCCATTGAGCATTATTAAAGCTGCTTATAGTGCTTTTTTCAATGGTGACATTCATAAACATTCACTCTGTTGACACCTGCGGTGTAGGCAATGACCCCCATGAAAGAAATAAGAAAAGATTATTTTTATTTCTAGGGAGCACATATTATCCAGTCATTATTAGAAAGAGGTTGTATTTGTCAAAACTTGAAGCCTAGAAGCATTCAGAATCCATTTAACTTTTCTTCATTGCTCCTCTGACCAGCCTGGATTCACATCCTCTACAACTGAATGCAGTGTTATACACTTGCCTTTTTAGAAAAGTCACTGTACTGCCATACAGTTCCACAGAAATAGAAGATAGAGCAGAAATGGTTGGGCCATGCATATTCTGGGGAATCAGCCATCCTGAAAATAAACATGACTTATAGTGAGCCTTGAAGTGAAGAGACTTGAGGTTTTCTATTCACTATGCTGGCTGGGTTACCTCAAAGATTCCTTTGATAGTACTCCAATGTGTGCAGCCAGTGAATTTTGCCTCAAGCTGTCTTTGAAGGTTTCTTCCTACTTGGATCAAGATGTCAAAATGTCCTCAGTTTCTTTGACTCAGCTCCTGATTTAAGCAGCACTTGGCATGTCTCCAGAATGAGATTAACTCCTGCTTCTTTTTTTGACTGTATTTTGTAGTGGGAATTGCCAGTATGTGGTTCTTGCTGTACTTTGACACAGCAACTTGTATCTGTAGCAAGAAATGAAAGTAACAGGACAACAGTTTCATGGACCTCTGGATTTTACTTGGTTCTGTACTCACCAAGACCAAATCTTAATATTAATTTAATCTTTTTTGGTTTAAGTTATGCTTTTAGATTAAGTTCATGTTATGCTGCAGTTTAAGCAAAGTTTAAGATATTAAATGAATCAAGTATGTGATTTGACTTGTCAAGACCTCTTCTGTGTTCTATGTAGAACAATCTAGATGAGACAGCAGTCTCATACTGCACAGGTTTCTGGTTCAGACAACACTCTTCCTCTTCCTGAAGCCTCGTAAAGCAATTAAATCTACATCCTGAGCATGTCTCTGTCACAAATGCACTTCTTTTCACCTGACAAGAACAGACTATAACACAAAATTGACCTCATGGTTCATCAAACTATAATCATGCCACACAGCTCTATCAACCTTATCGAAATTTGTTATGAAAACAACTGCAATGTTTGTCTCCTTGAATTCTTATTGGAACATAATGCATAGTAAGGGAGGAATTCCTTAATTAGACCTGTAGTTCATGACAGTATTTAATGTCTTCCTCTCAGGACAAATCCTGTAGGACTGACCAAACAACCAAACTTAGAGAAAAGATAGTCAGCAAAACAGGGTTTTCAAAGGATTACTCAGTAAGGAGAGTTCTCTTTCTGCTACTGACCCGGCTCTGCATTCCAATGATGCAGTATGCTACTGTAAATGATGAGATACAAAATCAAAGTTCTACCAGCTGTGGTCATTAGCACAGCCTTGTCACTGCTTGAAGATATTTCCAATTTGGACAGTTACATTCCATTTGGGTACAAGATAAATTAAAACAGTCTCAAACTGGGATTATTCTATGCTGTTCTGTTTGTTTTATGCTTCGTATCACAAGTCAAACAAGATAAAATGTAGCTTTAAATAGTGTTTGGAACATGATACCATCCACAGGTCTCTTGGGAAGTCCTCTGGGAACATCTCTGTAGGCAAAGCCTTTCTGGGGACAAAGATCACAAAGGATTTATCCCAGAAAAAATAAAGCTTTGCTATAAAACTTTTGTGCTTTCTCTATCTTGCTGAGGTATTAGGAATTTTTCCAGTTGGGAATTCATTGATGAATGCTAGAAGCAAAGCCCTTTAAGAAACTCAGTTTTAGAATAACTGAGAAAACAACTATGCTTCCTTATCATGTGCACGCAAATTTTCCTTCCACAAAACATCTTGCAGTCATCCCAGAATGCATTTCAAGAGCGAAAGAAGGTTCTCTGTATGTTGAAAACCAGATTCCCTCAGCTACATTTGGAATTTCCTCCCAAACCACAAAAACAGAAACAACGAACGAATGACATTTATGGCACAATGTATAACACACACCAGATATATATGACATTTTTTATTTGGATTTTTCTAGCTAAACAGAAGCAAACAAATGTTTTATGAAATTCTCTATGGTTGTGCCATAGTTTGAATTTGGTCAGTTTCTTGGCCTGAGAGAATGGGGAGTTACTATGACAACCTGTGATAAAGGGTTTGAATGACAAGCTCTTCCTTCGTTTCAGTACTGCCCAGTATGCAACTCTGTGAACTGGTTTTCGGGTCCTCCTTCTTCTTGATGTCGCTTTTGTCTTTGCTCAGAGAGAGCGCACGGTACTGGAGTCAGCACAGCAGCTATCCTGCCCTGGGAACATGGTGAATAGAAAGAGAGAGTAATACTGCAAATATTGGGGAAGGAAGGTGTCATCTGAATTGCATGGTTTGCTGAAACTGGGACGGTTCTTCCTTCATTCACGGCCATATTAATCGACACACTGAAAGTGGAGGACTGACTTGGAAACGCATGAAACAGAGAAACGGACGATAGAATGCCCACTGATGCTGAGGGTTTGAATGGAGTCCACGTTTCCACAAGGAAAAAGAAATGCTGGACATTTTTTCCCTTTGAGGGGATGGAGGTAGCAGCTCTGCCCAGCTGTGTAAGAACATGTGATTTATCTCTGTATGTCTTTGTTTTGGGATTTTTCTGTAGGGTGAATTAAATGTGTCTTGTTATTTTTCTCAAAATGAACTCAGTTTTGAGTTTTGTTCCTTGTTTTTGGTTGTTCTTGTTTGGTTTTTTTTTTGGTTTTGTTTTGGCCCATTAACATTGTTAACTAAATTAATTGGTTAATTTTATATTGGAAAAAAACCCTTGACAGTTATGATGATTTCTGCCTTAACAGTCACAGACAAAAAGATTATCATAAGTCAAGACTTCAGCCCAGTGAATGTCCTTATTTAAACAGTAAAGTCATTTAGGAAAAAAAAATACCAGAAGACACAATTATGTTTAATACTGATTGCTTTATTCTTGGCTGAACTGCTTTCCAGCTGAACACCATTTTTGTGGTCCCAGTGCTATTTTCCTCTAACCTTCCAGAATGATAGGTGAGATGGTTCCAGATACACCCCCTGTGTTATCTCTTTCATTTCTTCATTAAATATGCTGACATGTACTATAACTGCCTCGATTTTCGAGAATCATTGCTCCAGGCTTGACCTAGAACTTCACCACCCTTTCCCAAGGTTTCAATATTTGCAGGAATTTGAGGTAACAATTGAAATATTCAGGAACTGCTTTGTAAAAACGGTGCAAAATGGAGACTTAATCTACTGCAAAAGACAATCAGAAATGGAAACCAGAAAACCAAAGACATGTATGAATATACACAGTCAATTTTCCATATAATCAAGGTGTTTCTGTCACAATCCCTATCCAGCTATGGGGCTGGAATCCCCATATATCCCCTGTTGTAATACAATACTTTATTATTGCTCAAATGGACATATGGGATAAAATTTCTAGATTTGTTTAAAACCACCTAAAATTCTAGTGGGGATTTCACTAAATTTGCCTAACTAGCTGCATGCTAATTCCAGTTTAAACTGTTCAAAACCAAGAAAGAATTTGTGTCTGAAGTTCCTATTGTGATCCTTTTAGTATTTTGATCACAAAAGTACTCCAGAACAATCTTGACTTGAATAATACAAAAATAGTCAAAATCTAGGTGCCACTTGCACCAAAAAAAAATCACTTAAGTATGGAATGTAAAGGAACAGAAATGAAACCAAAATCAAGTTAAATAAACTTCTTGATGTTGAGAAATTCCCTTCCTGCCACTTTGATATTACCCATGTGCTTGGTGATTCGCTGTACTTGAAAAAGAAAAACATCAGGAAAAACAATGACAGTGAGTTTGTAGCTAGTTGGCATGTGAGCTTTAAAAGATCACTGGGAATGAGTTTTAGCAATTGATTTTTAAAAGAAAAAGACAAATGAGGAATAGACAGTGCAAAACACATTAGTTTCCTACATGGTGCAATCTCTAGTGAGTTAATCTTCTTTTCATGTTAGTTGAGTGAAGCAGAGATTTTTTTGTGGAAGAGTTTCCAAGGAGAGAAGCAGAGGGGCAATGAGGAGCAACACTTGTGTTCAAATTAAATCCAGTGTCATTTCAGGGAAAAAAAATCCATAAAGCTCAGTTGTGGCAATGATTAAGAAAATAATAACCCCCGCCCCAAGTCATGGCACATGGCTCTCATATGTGTTCCCTGGGTATTTGCCAGAAACAGCAGAATCTGGTGGCATTTCTGTAGAATGCTTCAAGGTCCTAAGAAGTCATCCTGCACTACATAGTGTTGGAGTGGGGTAGAGTATTTGAAATGGGTGCTTGCTTCTGGTTTCATTTCCCACTGAAAGGAGAAGCATTTAATAAAGTTGGCAAAAAGAATTCCCAAAGGCTTCTGTCAGAAAATGTACTTCTGTTAGAGTTGAAAAGCTGGAGGAAAAACCATCCACTTCTCTGAAATTTGGCCTTTAAAAGGTAAAAAAAAAGAGGAGCATTTACTTCAGCATGTTCGTTCAGCTCTTGAGCACACTTTTGAAAATAATCTTCCATTTGTTCCCACTTACCACACTCCAGTTCACATCATGGAGCGGTCTCTGAGCAAGAGAACTGGATTCCTCTGAGATTAAATTCAACTGGAAGATGTGCTCCAGAAGCACAGCTAATGTACTCCAAACAGTTATGAATGTTTAAACCATGGGAACAGACTAAAACTAGTGTGAAGCAAAAACCCTGAAAACGTGCATAGTACAGATGTCAAGTCCTCTATACCAAGAGCTTCTCCATGCAGACCCACTCCTAGGCTGCACAACTTGCTTATGTGGACGCAGCCAAAGCCTCCAGCTTTCCAGAACAAGTTGTTTTGATTTTACACCGACTCTTTTCTTGATTTGTTTTTTTTTATATATAGTATATTATATAATACAAAACTCAAAACTGTAATACAATGCTTTGACTGACCTCAAACCATTCTTATTGTCTTTCATGGAGCCCTTTGAAATAGCTAGGTTTCTTTCCAACTGTGAATGAGGACAAATTGTGAAATCTGAAAATCCTTAGCGATTTGAAATTGCTGCCTTCCATATGGCTGCACAAGAGACCTAGATCTCCTTCAAAATGAATACCTTTGTACTTTAAACATGCGAAAAATTCAGGCCCTGTTCAATCTGACAGCAAGTGTGAAATTACAAATGATGGGAGGAAACTGCTCCTCTGTCTGGTATTCCCTGTAGGACAGACCATACACTACAGATTTCCCACACCCTCCACCGTTCTGTCTCCACAGAGCTTGCAGCACTCCACAGAGCACAGAGCACTGCAGCTTGCAGTAAACCCTGCAGGTTACTACCTCTAAACTGGCAGCTTGTGCTGAGTATGTCTGAAGTAAAATGCCTGTCTTGCACTTATAAGCAGTTACTATTTCAGCATGTTTCCAAAACTGACAATTATTTAAAAAGGAAAACAACCAAAAAAGTTTCTTAAAATGGCAAAACAATGCTTTAAAGATTTGAGAGTGCTCTAATTGCTGACATTTCTGTCTCTTTAAGCCAAGGAACGGGCCCATGTTCACATCTGGTAGTCAAAACTAAATGGAACCAGCTGAGAGAATACCCACTAGAAATTAATTAGTACAGAAGACGGCTAAGCCAGAAGGACTTAAGTGAAAGGCTCTTTTTAATAACTCCCTTGCTTTGCACTCATGCCTTTTGTTTACTTTGTTTATTTTTGTAATAAGCAAAAACAAATTAAAATGTCCCAGTTGTTAGCATTTAGTAAAATGTGTCCACTGTGCATTTAGGAGTGCATTTTCCATCCCATTTCACAATAAGGATGTCATTCATGGCCAGCAGTATGTCTATGGAATGTTGGCCAGCAGCTTTATGAATCGATTTTAAAATGTAATGGAAATATACTGTATGTGCACAGTAGCCAACTCATCCACTATTCATAACTGGGACACTTTAATTTGTTTTCTGTTTATTAAAAAACTAATGGGAGGCCAGATTCTAGGAATATCCATTTGACTCCTTGTGTTGAAACCAAGCAGAACTGCCCACTTATAGAACTTTCCTTAGCGTGACCCGGTTCAAGCCACACACAGCTTTCTTTTAGTCGTTTTTTAAACTGCAAAACCGTGCAGGGAGATGGGATGATGTCTAGTTTTCATTTTGCTACACACATATCCTCTATGCAAAGCTTTTAGTCAAGTTAGTAGTTCCTCCTTTATTTTTTTTTGCAAAATTTATAAACAAGATTTTTCACTAAATTGGAACTTGCAAGCAATAGCCCATTTCAAACCCTCCAACTTTAGAACAATTATAACCAAAGCAAATAGAAACAATAAAATGACCCGCTAGATTAACTGTGTTGTACACACTGTGCAGTACTGACACCCTGCAGGTTTCATAAAGGTCCTACTACAAAATCTTACCTCTTTAAACCAATTTTTCATTGGGCTACAGCCTGAAGACTGTAGCGGGTTGTGTAATATAAACAACTATTCTTATTGTTAGATTTTAAAGGACAGAAATATTTTGTTCATTGTAGGAAAATTGCTTCAAAAATAGACTCTCCAGAATAAAGACATCAGACTGCAAGGGAGTGCATGCTGTGTCGCAGGGAACCTGAATGTATAATCCTTTACCTCTATCATGTGCTGGCAGTTGCTGTGAGGGGACATAGGGAAGAGTACGCTTGTCCTTTGGGGAAAGTTTAGCTTTGCTTCTAAAAAGAAATCCAACCAAACAAAATGTTTCAGTCTGCTGGAACAACTTCACAGGAAATCCATCTGAGGAACAGCACCTCTGTGAAAGTTCACTTTGAGCTACTTCATCTTAGGCCTCAGAGTCTCAGCACTGACATAAAGCAAAACCTCTGATGAGTGTGATCTAATTCCAAATCTGCCAGCTGCAGCACCTCTGCTGTCCTAGTCACGCAGTGTAGTATGAGGTAAAGGAGAAATTAATACAAGCTCCCAGGCAAGAAGGATCAGGATTCTAAAAGTGTTCTCTAAAATATTGCCTCAATGGGCAGTGCTCGTAACATGCAGTGTTTCGTGCACAGATGGGTGACAAAAGCCCTCTGCCCTACAGTCAAAGGCTTCTTGGATTTTGGATGTACTCCTCTGGTAGCGCTGAGGGAAGACAGCTACCCATCACATGCTCATTATGCTGATGATGCTGGTGCTTATTCAGAACACTTGCCCTAGTGACCTTGCAATCTTAATGCGATTAATTCTGTTGGGCTGAAAGTGGGGAAATTGCAACATTTAGGCATTGTTCTATTATTTTCTTCTTTGGAAAGAACACAGACATCTCAGAGCACTTCTCCATCGTATTTCTTACTATTGCTGTGGCTCTACGCCAACAAAAAATAGTGCTTCAGCCTCTCATTGTGATCCTGCGCCAAGTACAGCAATATGAAGGAAGCATCAACATAATCAGCACAATGTAGCATCTCTGAGCCAGCAGGGATATGTCACAGCTTTATGTAGAATTTCCTATCTTTTTATTTTATTATACAGACCACAGACTGGGTTATTATAGGTCACTCAAAGGTCATGTTACAAAAAGCAGCTTCTTTTTAGACAGATGAGCCTCTTTTCATTGTGCTGTTAGATTATTTTCTTTCTCTTAGTTGTCTTCACAAAGGTACAGAATGCATGTTTGTTTTGTGGGTTCCTTAAAAATCTTCTCTTCTTCCTACGTGCATGTGTTTGGAAACAGGAGCTTCTGCAGTTTAGACAAAGATTTATCTCTCTGGTCCCACAAATATAACAGCCCTGGGCTACCCCAAGAAAAACACGAAGCATTTAGGCACCTCGGGAAAAGCAGTAAGACTTGGACTTCTATTGTCTAAGTTCCATGTACGTATCAGATTGTTCCCCAGTTTCATTCCTGTACATGTGAAATTTTCATGTTTATTACAAATCAAACTCTATTATGAAGCAACATCTCAATAGTTCCCTTTTGCTTGTCTCTTATTGCTCACCTCAAAAATCCTCACGCTCTAATAAACTGAAAGAACTGAGGCTCTTTAGTTTGAAGAAGAGGAGGCTGAGAGGAGACCTCATCACTCTACAACCACCTGAAGGGACTTTGTGGAGAGGTGGTGCTGGTCTCCTCTCACAAACAATTAGCGATAGAACAACAGGGAATGGGTTCAAGTTACAACAGGGTAGGTTTAGACTAGATATTAGGAAGAGTTTTTTCACAGAAAGGGTGGTCGAGCACTGGAATGGGCCTTCCAGGGAGAAGGTTGAGTCACCATCCCTGGATTTGTTTAAAGATCATTCGGATGAGGTGTTGAGGTATATGGTTTAGGGGTGAATTTGTGAGGTGGGGTAGATTGTTGGACTTGATGATCTCAGGGGTCTTTTCCAACCGGAGTGATTCTGTGAATAGTGCATGAAATGATAAGTACTTATACTCTTGTCTCCATCACAAAACAGAAGTTAGTGACATCCCTTGTATTCATAGAATATGCAAGATCTGGAGCTACATTCATTAGTGTCTGAGTCAATGACCAACAACACTGCCTCAGCTACACAGTTTACAATGAATGTCAGAGACACCATTACATTCTCTGTTTCTGAACTAAGGAGGGGAAGATATCTTCACACCACCAACCTCTAATGTTCTGTAACGTTCTATGTTCTGTGTTATAGGTCTAATTCTACATTGTACCAAATGACAATTCAACTACCTGTGTCTAGAGAACAGTAAAGATTAAAAAAAAATAAAATTAAGGCTTTAAATCCAAATGAGGACTTTCTAGTCAATAGTGAAAGAAGAAAACCAAAAATACAGAGACTGGGAAAAAAAGTATAGAAACCAAGAACAACACCACAAACAAACCAATTTGATCCTGTTGTGGCAGGGGGATTGGACTAGATGGTCTTTTGAGGTCCCTTCCAATCCCTAATGATTCTGTGATTCAGTGAAATTCCCAGACGTACGAGACAAACCTCAAACATTTCTATTAGAAAACACAGATGATCTTTCGAGGTCCCTTCCAATCCCTAATGATTCTATGATTCTATGATTATATAATCCTTCTTCTAAAACAATGTTGAAATTATGGCTCAATGCTTATTTGACAAAGTAATGTCACTTTTTGAATTGTTAGACCTGCTGTTGAAGTGCACCAGTTCCTTCTTGTAGATACTATGTTCATGTCAATCTGATTCAGCTGTGTTTAACTGTGGAGTTCAAAATGGTGACATTCCATGAAACCAGTTTTCTTCTTTATCCCTCACAAAAACATCTTCATTATCGGCAAGAAGTGCAAGAACAAAAACAACAACAGAAATATCATCCAAGGATGTAAAATCTGAACTAATATTCAGGCCTAATGCTTCCCTAGGATTTACAATATTGTAAAATCTGAAAGCTTAATGTTTATTGTCACAAATGCCCAAGTGGATCAAACTGGAAATAATCACTGGATATCAAACTCCCAGTAAGAATAGTTTGACTGCCAAATCTAATGACCTTACACCAACTTGCAGCTAAGATCATAAAGTTTTATTTTACCTTTTATTTTGGCCACAAACAGTCTTCGTTAGCTAAGGCATGGAAATAAAATTGTGGCTGTAAAACCTTGGAATGGAACATGAACTTTAAGTCTACAGACAAAGATAAATGTAGCAAATGCTGCTGTAGATGGTGCCAGTTTTCCTGATTACCTAACCCTGCATGGTAAAGTATTGATTAATGGTCACACAATTAGAAACGAGAGCTGTGGAAGAGGAAAAGCACAGGGTTAGCAGAGAAATACAAAACTCCTGTCACAAATTAGACAGAAGCAGGGTAAATATGTGCAGCTGTGTGTACATCAAAGGCACGTCAGCCACATGCTTATTCAGGGAACAAGAAGCCCACAAACAGGCCTTTCTATTATTTTACTGAGACGAGTTTCAGCTCAACTACCTTGCAGTTGCCAATCCCTGGTCTCAGCCACAGGAGAAACAGATGGAATTTACCTGCACTTGGCTTGGAGTCCAATCTGCGCATGAATGCTCTCTTACACTTCCTCTCCAATCCGCAAAGAAAGGATGGGTAAGTCTGTGCCTTCAACATGTTTCATCATCACTGTGAGTCTCATACCTGTGTAGCAGCATTTTCCTGCATCAAATGCTACTTCTTATTAAACCAATTATAGACCTGCAGAAGCTTGTCTGGGCTCCCTCTGGCTCCACTGCTGCAGGGCCAGTAGGTAGCGTTTGGCTCACCTACATTTACACATCAGCAGTTCAGATGTGTATCTCTGGACCAGTCACACAGCAGCCATTGCAGCTAGCAGGACAAGTGACCATCACTAGCACTCCACGCTGTTGCTAGTGCCAGCTTTTGGTTGGGGTGAACTGCTCTACAGAAGTACTTACTTTTTCCTTTCACTCTTCAAAATTCTATGTCCCACTCCAACCCCAAACAAATAAAATGCCAGAAAGGAATACTATAAGTAAACTTTTATGTGATTTTTTTTTTTTTCTGGTATGGTTACCTAACTTTACTAATGCGGTATAGAGCCATGTGAGAGCCTGAAACAAATTGATGAAAACCTGTTGTACGTTATCTAAGGAACATTGCATCATTTTTTTAAGAAGTAAAGTATTTCCAAGTCAAATATTTTAAAACTTTTCATGTTAAGTATGATTTTCAGGAGTAAAAAGAAAAAAAAATATCTTTTCATAAGGCCCTGAATGCAATTTTAAAAAACCAAAACATGGGCAAAATCCCCAGATCCCCAGTCCAACGGTTGGAGAAGGTAAAAAAAAACAAGCCAAAGCACTTTGTAATTTGTCCGTGCATTTTTGCTTATGTCATTTTGAGTAACTGAATTTGTATGTAAATGTTGAACCTGGGTCAAGTCATTCATCGACATGGCTGCCTGTATTCTCCTTGTCTGTGTACAATCTGGATCTTCCCTGCCTTTTCTGAAATAAGAGATTATTATAATGTGGAAATAGAACTATCTTAAACTATGATCTTTTTCTACTTCAATCTCATCTCATTTTCTAAAAATTTATTTCTACACACTGTATTTTACCATCTGCTGAGCTAAAATCAGATTCTTCAAACCAACTAGAAATAGTCTAAAGTATGACAGCGTAAGTGAAATTAGTTTTTTACAGTCAGGTGCAAATGATTGTTTTCATGACTTAACATGTTAACTAATTCATTTATTTTTAACCAAATTTTTTGTCACTTCTTGAAAATAAATGCTACTGTTGTAGGCTTCTGGGGAAGTTTTTTTTGGTGGCAAAGACCCTCAATAAAAATTCAGATAAATATGGTAATTATTATGACAGTAAATCACAGTCAGTCTCGGGTATGGATCATCTTATGCTGGTGCTCATCTCTCTGATTTTATTACAGAGATTGTTTTGGAAAGATCTGATCCTGATGCAGGGACATCATTTAATAAGTTGATGGGTCCATGACATTATTTCTCTTCCTGCTTAGAAAAAGAGAGAGAGCTGCAAAATGCCAGAACATAAATTTACAGAAGCAGCAACCAAAGTTGAGCATCATCCAGCAGATGTATCTCTGAAATCATGATCTGGCGGTGAATTTAAACCTGTTTAAAAATCAGTCTCGTTACTATTAGAATTAATATTTTTATAAAGTTTAGTTTTTATGGATGTTCTCAACTAAAAAAATCAAAAGTTGCAAATATTTTTCTGTAGATTTTGTGACTTGAATTATCTACCATTCCTAAAGGAAACAAAATAAAATCAAGAAACAAAATAATGAAAGAGAGGAAGGAAAAACTTTCTGGTTTATTTCATGATTTTGCAAACTGGTTGGGTTTTTTCTTCTATCCCCATTTTTCCTTTGTTCAGCCGACCAATCTACAAAATGGTGAATGTGTATCTATACTTCCTGCTCTGAAACCTTAAGAAAGAAGGTTTTTGATCACTGTTGAACAAATTGAAAGAAACATAAGGTGAGGTTGTTTTTTTCAGAATTTTCCATTTTCCTTAATTTCTTTCTTGAATTATTCCACTAGAAGAAAAATAAGAAGCAAGGAGCTAGGAGAGGTACATAGGTGTTCAGGAAGGGAAGGAAGAATATAAGAAAGCAGGAAGCCATAAATCATAGAATCATTAGGGATTGGAAGGGACCTCAAAAGATCATCTAGTCTAATCCCCCTGCCACAGCAGGATAAAGAACTAGTTTGATTTCTTCAGTTAAGAAATTTTGATAAAACATCTTTCTAATATCTCAATTTCATACACCTATACAGACTTTTCTTATCAGTTTATCTGAGGGCGAGCATCTGGCCTAAATTTGATTATTTTTGCTGTTGACGCTTCTGTACAAACGTAACTGTGCACACGTATGTGTCTGCATGTGAAGCCAGTTGTAGATTTACAGTGCTTTTGTAATTAAGTTCATGCTCCTGCATGCTAAGAAATCACCCTATTAAATTTTCCTATACAAGCAGTAGGTGGGCTTTGGAGTTTATACTTTCTTTCTTATATATTAATGTTTGAAAAGTCCAGTTCGGTGTATGTAGTGCACTGAGACCAATGCCAGGAGAAAAAAGCCACTGCCAACAAAAACTGAATATATAAAAGAGACTCAGCTAATTCTACATCAAAGTTTTCTATTGCTTTGTAAAATAAATCTACAATAGCAGGAAATTATAAAAAAATATGTAATGGGGGAGGGGATACCTTGCAAACCTAATCTAATTCCTGTTTAAATTAATATATGTTGTAGTTGTCCCTGAGCACTTGCCCACAATTACAGTCATATATTTCAGAACAGAGCAGCCTTAATCCCAAAAACTGAAGAAAGGGAAAGTAGTCAGGGCCACCCATGGGGGAGCAAGATGGGCAGCTTGCCCCAGCTGTCGCCTGGGTAGAAGGAGGGGTCATTCTGTAGCATGGGGCCTTCCCAGATGGCAGCAGCTTTTTGCCATATAAGGGCAAAGTCCAATGATTCCCCTGAGCATTTGATTTGTTGTGAAAATGTATTATGTTTGGGAAACATTGTCTGTCCTGTGACTGAGTTTCATGATGCAAGTGGTCATATCCAAGATTTCTAGGCAAGCTTCAATCTATCCTTCATAAAAAGACTTACAATGGTGTTCTCATTCATGACCCACAGGTAAATACTTGCACAGAAGTGACAAGAGTTTTCATTAATAGAAGGAATGTTACACATCTGGAAATCTTGAGCAAATCAAGCAGATTTTTAAAAACTCACCCACACATGATTCGTAGGATGGGAAAAAAAGGTGACACAAAACGTGTTCAAACAGGAATACAAGAGCTGTAAAGAAGCACTTAAAGCTTATGGTCACTAGAGGAAGATGCAGAAATGAAACCTGTCCCTGGTTCGGATCAGTGATTCAGTTATTGCTTGAAGCTTTCACGGCGCCAATGCCAAAAAAAGTATCGCTATCCCTGATGGTGAGAGCATTACTGTTAAACCTTTCAGACAAGGGATTTTGAGTGAAAGGAACCTTTAATATACACTCCTCTCTTTCACTTGCACTTGGTTGGGAACCTCATGTCCCTCTTCTTTCTTCTTAACTTGCAGAATTACAGATTAGATTTACACAAATAAACAAAATGGTGCTAGAGGTCCCTTCCAGGCACTAACACATTGCCATCTACACTGTAAAATTGTGTAGTGTCCTCAGCATGCTTCAGAAACTTGCCAACTAGTATTCTCTCAAATGATGCCCAAACATAGCTCAGCAGTTAGCAAGATTCAGGGACCATTCTCAGCAAGGAGTGAAAATATGAGCACCTCTGGCTCATGTTTAACCTACTTTCCACCAGGACACCAGATCTCTTTCTGCAAATCTGCTTTCTGTCCAGTAAGCCTCCAGCCTCACTGTTGCAAGGGCCACTACTCATCATATTTCAGAAATCATGGCATCCAGTGAAGTTTCTGCAGAACGGATAAAGGGAAACATGAGCTCTATTCTAAAAAGGAAAGAAAAGATGATCTGGGGAACCACAATTTCATCTCTGTACCTGGCAAGGTCATGGAGCAGATCCTCCTGGATACTATGCTAAGGTACATGGAAAACAAGGAAGTGATTGGTGACAGCCAACAAGACAGAACATGGCCAACAAATCTAGCCTTCTGGCTTTCTACAGATCTGGCCTTCTACAACAATGTGTATAGCACTGGTAGTTAAGGGTTGAGAAGCTGATATTGTCTGCCTGGGCTAGTGCAAGGCATTTGATGCTGTAATTCATTACATCCTTGTCTCTAAAATAGAGAGATGTAGATTTGACAGTTGAACCACTCTGTGGATAAGGAATTGGCTGGACAGTTTCACTCAAAATCAGTGTGATCAGTGGCTTGATGTCCAAGTAGAAATCAGTTATGAGTGGCATTCCTCATGGGTTCTGTTTAACACCTTTGTCAGTGACATGGACAACGGCATTGAGTACACCCTCAGCAAGTCTGCTGATGACACCAAGCTGTGTAGTCTAGTTGACAAGCTGAATGGGAAGGGGATGGTATTAAGAACTGTATCTGTGCAAACTGTATGCAACAAGTTCAAGTGCTAGGACCTGCTTCTGGGCCAGGGCAATCCCAAGCACAAATACTCGCCAGGTGGTGAATCGGTTAAGAACAATCCCAAAGAGAAGGAATTGGGAGTGTTGATAGATGAGAAGCACAATATGGGACAGCAGTGTGTTAGTGCAGCCCAGAAGGCCAACCATATCCTGGGCTGTATCAAAAGAAGTGTTTCAAGCAGGTCAAGGGAGGTGATATTCCCCCTCTGTTTTGAGACCACACCTGGAGCACTGCATTCGTATAAGAAGGACACAGAACTGTTGGAGCAAATCCATAGAAGGGCAACAAGAAAGATGAGAGAGCTGAAGCACAGACGGCTGGAGCACCTCTCCTATGAAGACAGGCCGAGGGAATTGGGGCTGTCCAGCCTAGAGGAGAAAACTCCACCACACTAAATCACGTCTCTAAGTGTTACACATCTTTTAAATACCTTCTGAAAAACTCCACCACTTCTATGGGAAGTCTGTTTTTTCCATCACACAATCTAAACCCCCCATGGTGCAACTTAATTCTCCCTCTCAATCTATCACTTCTTACTTGGGAGAAGAGTTCAGCATCCTCTTCTTCTCTACAGCCTCCTTTCAGGAGGTTTCCTGCAAGCTTTCTTTTCTCCAGACTGAAAACCCCCTCTGATACTTAGGATTCATAGCTATATTTAACTATTGTAATCTTCGTAAGCTCTAATGACTCTGTTTCTTGTCTGTTATAATCTTGTCTAGAAGGTCATAGTTGACTTCTGATATATATTTTGTTTTCTTTCAGTCCATGTAAGCACTGGGCAAAATATCTGTCAGTAGTTAGTTGACTGTCTAAATGCAGTTACCATCTGTATGCATGGCAAGCACAAGGCACTTTAAATGTAGGATGAATTTTTGTGCATGTAGGTGCACCTGTTTTTATACTAACACTATTTTAAAACAAAATATTTCAAAATTAATCACAGAACAGTCATGGTTGGAAAGAACCTCCTAGATCACTGAGTCCAACCATACCCACAACAACAAAAAACCTAAATACCTAAATACCTGACTGATCAGCAAGCACAGAATAATCCCCTACATTCCTGCCATTTAGCAGATGGTGAAGCACATTTCTTAAATACCTCCAGGGATGGTGACTTAGCCACCTCCCTGGGAAGGCCGTTCAGGTGTCTCACCACTCCTTCTGTAAAGAATTTCTTCCTAATACCCAGTCCAAACCATCCCTGCCTCAACTTCAGACCATTTCCCCTAGTTTTGTCATTAGTTACTGAGGGGAAGAGACCAACAACCACCTCTCTACAATCTCCTTTCAGATAGTGGTAGAGGACAATGAGGTCCCCCCTCAGCCTCCTCTTCTCCAAACTAAATGTGCTTAGCAACCTCAGCCTCTCCTCATATGACTTGTTCTGTAAGCTACTCATGAGCTTGGTAGCTCTCCTCTGGACATGTTCCAGCATCTCAATGTCTTTCCTATAATGAGGGGCCCAGAACTGAACACGATACTCAAGGTGAGGCCTCACAAGGACTGAGTACAAGGACACGATCCCTTCTGCTGACCAAGCTATTCCTGATACAAGACAGGACCCCGTTTGGCCTTCTTGGCCACCTGGGTACATTGCTGGCTCATATTAAGCTGGCTGTCTACCAGCACCCCCAGGTCCTTTTATGTTGGACAGATTTCAAGCTACTCATCCCCAAGGCTGTAGCATTGCCTGAGGTTGTGACTGAAATGCAGGACTCAGCACATGGTCTTATTGTACCTCACACAATTGGCCTCGGCCCAAGGAACCAGCATGTCCAAGTCCTCCTGTAGAGCCTTCCTGCTGTCAAGTATATCAACACTCCCACACAATTTGATGTTGTCTGCAAACTTGCCTTGTCCAGGTCGTCAGTAAAGATTCCAAACAAGACTGGCCCCAAAACCAATCCCTGTGGGACACCACTGGTGACCGACAGCCAGCTAGATTTCACTCCATTCATCTTAACTCCCTGGGAACTGCCTTCCAGCCAGTTTTTAGCCCACTGAAGAGTACATTTGTCCATACCATGATTCGCCAGTTTCTCCAGAGGAATATTGTGGGAGACTGTGTCAATAGCCTAACAAAATCCAAGTAGATAACATCCGCAGCCTTCCCGCCGTCCAAAAGGTGAGTTACATAGTCACAGAAAGAGATCAGGTTGATTAAGCAATATCTACCTTTCATAAATCCGTGCTGGCTGGCCCCGATCCCTTGGCTGCCCAGCAACTGCTGTGAGAGCTCACCCAGGATGATCATCTCCATGATCTTTCCTGATACCAAAGTCAAGTTGACAGGCCTGTAGTTCCTCAGATCCTCCTTCTGGCTCTTCTTGTAGATAGGCATCATATCAGCCACCTTCCAGTCACCTGGTACCTCCCCTGTTGACCAGGATTGTTGGCAAATGATGGAGAGAGGCTTGGTGAGCTCCCTGCCAGTTCCCTGAGTACTCTTTGGTGGATGCCATCCAGACCCTTACACTTATGAGTGTCTAGGTGCAGAAGCAGATCACTAACTACTTAACTACATCCTTATCTTCAAGCTCAGGGATGCTGAACATCCTGAGAGCAGTTGGTCTGTCCATTAAAGACAGAGGCAAAGACAGCATTAAGTATCTCAGCCTTTTCCTCATCATTGGTTGCAATGTTTCCTTTCACATCCAGTAAGGGATGGAGATTCTCCCTCATTTTTTTATTGTTGTTGTACTCATAGAAACTCTTTTTGTTGTCCTTTATTTTAGTGGCAAGTTGAGTTCCAGCTGGGCTTTTGTCTTCCTAATTTTGTCTCTGTATAACCTGACAAGATCACTGTACTCTGGAGATGCCTGGTCCTTCTTCCAAAGGTAGTAAACCCCCTTTTCTTCCTAAGTCCCATCAAAAGCTCCCTCTTCAACCAGGCTGGCTGAGTCCTTTGAAACACATAAAACCTTGGGTTGGACAGGATCTTTGAAGATCATCTGATTCAACCATCCCACAGTGAGCAGGGACATCTACTACTGGATCAGGTTGCTCAGAGACCAGTCCAACCTGACATCAAATGTTTCCAAGCATGGGGCATATACCACCAATCTGGGTAACCTGTTCCAATGTTATACCGCTTTCAATGTAAAAAAATTCCTCCTGAATCTGTAGCCTGAATCTGTACTCTTTTAGTTTAAAACAATTACACCTTGTCCTGTTGCTACAGACCCTAGTAAAAAGTTTGTCTCCATCTTTCTCATAGGCCCCCTTAAGGTTTTGAAAGGGCACAACAAGGTCTCCCAAAGGCCTTCTCTTCTGCAGGCTGAATAACATTGCATCACCAGAACTGTGTATTAAATTCAGCTCCATTTTCACAAATGAGCAGTAGTAGAACCAATATAGTGTTTTCCCCTTATGATAGTCCAGTTTGTGTCAGTCGCAAGAGCCCCTATGTAGCCAATTATAAAAGAAGATGGAGTTACTAGTAAGCTGTCTTTTTTATTCTATAATATCTGCTATAGAATTAATGTCTACACTATTCTTGTAGGCAATATCATTTCACCAACAATAGTACAGCTTGAGTGTTGTAGAAGTAGGGCATTAATGAGCAGCCTGGCACTGAATTTCTGAAAGACAGTTATGCTATGTTGCAATTAAAAATTATTTTGACATTCAAACAAATGCGAGAGAAGTATTTATTTTCTGAAACCTGAAAACCAAACAACATGTGACTGAAATGGATCAGGAGCATGTGTTTATCACCCTGTTAGGCTTGAGCTGGCCATAGTCTCATATTCAAACTGTTATCTGTGATCTTTCTAGGCAACTAATCATGCAAGCCTGAAAATATGGGTCATCTATTTCAGTCTTATATCGCTGACTGCCTTCTAAGTTCAGTATTTAATACACACTTACTTAAGGGGCAAGTTCTGCGTATATTTAGGCAAGACAGATTCCTGTAGAAGAGTTGGAAAAGCTAAAAAGACAATAGAAAATTCCTCCTTTGATGCAAAAATGAGGCTATCCTGCAGTGATCACATTAACTTGCCAACTGACCATTCAGTTGACACTGAGGCATTCTTTGCACATTGGGCTTTGCTCAGTGAGCCATTGGCTTAATCAGATAAAAATCTAGTAGTTCTTGAATAAACTTAAAAAGTGATTCCTGAGCTCTTTTGTTGACATGAGCTGCTTTCTCTAAACAACTTTTAAATTTCCCTAACAGACTTTTTATTTTACAAAACTGTATGTTTGGGGCATTCCAGAAGTTTCTCAATAATTTTTCTTCATCCTTCCTAGTTTAAAGTGTTTCTGATACCCTGGGATAATTTGGGGTTCAGTGAGGATGATAAAGGATGACTCCAAATATAGTGATTAGGGACATCAGATTGGTTAAGGGGAGATCTTAAAGCCAGTGTTTTAAGGGATTGGGCAAAATACAGACACACTCTTGGCATGAGTGCATCAGGTGAGGTGGATCCCCAAAGACTAAATGAAATGACTGTATTTTAACGTATAATCTCTTTTTGGCCTAATAACTCTTCAAGTGAAGAAGAACTTGAGAAGGAAAAGGTGACCCACACATCTATTTCAAATCTTCTACTGGGACATGATGCCATGAGTTCAGAAGTACAAAAACTTAAAGAAAGGGTTGAGATTGCAACCCTGAAAGCCTAGCCGAATGCTGAGATCGCTGTCTATCATCAAGAAGTGCAGTTTTATGTAGTAATTTCCAAGAGGAAATTTCATGGGTTGTGCTGGTTTCCTCAAACAACCTGATGCACTCTTCGCTTGTGACTGAAATGTGCTTCCTGTAAAGCCTTCAATTCCCTCATATATCAAAATAAGGATTAAAAAAAACCCCAAAACATGCAAGTTTGCTTTATTTATTTTTTGTCCTTAAAGAAGGTCAGAATAATTGAAGGTTTTAATAAAGTGTGATGCTTCTGAGTACTGATAGCCTTTAAGGGCATGTGAAAAGCCTGTCAGCAGACAGTGCTTGCCACCAATAGCAAACTTCAAGACCTCCTTGACACCTCAAAGTCCTCTGGGTCAGAGAGACTCTGACATCATTGTTAACAGAGGTAAAATCCTTATGGACTCTAGCTGGGCCAGGATTTTGCAAATATTTTAACTGCCAAAAGCCATAGCTGTACATGGCCTTTACTTCTGTGTACACAACACCGCAGTGAAGGACCACAGGCTAAAGCTCAGGGGACATGGGTTCAGTTCCCAGCTCTGCAGACAGCATCCCCATACTAATTACTTCCCTTGAAATGCCTGGAAAGGCACTTTTCTCATAAATTTTCTAGTGCAAGACTTTCTGTGTGAATATTCACATCTAATGCTTTTTGTCTTTGTTTGCTTGAAATTTTTATTTATAGCACAAATACTGTTTGTTTAAAATTGAGTTTTGCTAAATTATCCATGCCAATGTCATAACTGTGATAACACTTTAGCAGTTTCAGCTCACTAGTGTCTTGCAATCATTACTAGAGCACATTTTTTGACATTTAGTCTGAACAGTTAGGCCTGAGAAGCCCAACATTTTTAGCAACTGCCTCTTCTCTCTTCATTCATTTGAAGCTGCTTAGATGCCTCTTAACCTTTCTCCTCCTGTGATTTTTCTACCGCCGTGTGCAGACCATCCTAGAAGTCCTATTTTACTTCAGACATCTGAGCTTCATGAATGCAAACAAACAAATAGATATCTATTTTACCATTCAAGTTTGACCAAATCACTGCCCAGATAAAGCTACTTTTAAAATTAGGAGATCAAGGTTCACATAGCATTGGATTTGCAGATGCACAGGGTTTGCCCCCACAGGAAGAATAATGTATTTGTTGAAGAATAAAAAACCTCATGTTTTGCAGGAGGACGCTGCATGCTGATCACTTAGGAACTAGATCTGTTCCCGTTTCTTTCAGAAAGAAGGTAGTTCTCATCTCAAAGGGGAAGATTAAGTCTTATTAAAAAAGGAATGCAGGGATAACAAAGCCACAAAAACCAAATCACTTTGAGAAGCTTCCCTGTACTAAAGAAACAGACAGAGACATCTGAGAAAAAATGACAGGAAGGAGGGAGATAATGGAGGAGGAGGTTATTCACATTTCATAACCTAAGACATCCCATTTGAGCTTCTTACAGGTAGTGAGAGAGCTAAGTTCCTACAGAGGTCTCTTTGCAGTCTATTTTTTATTGGTTTAGAGGAACTGGCATCCTGGTTTAGGATAGTTAGGCTATGTGAATCTCTCCAATTAATTACTTTCTAACAGCATCACCAGGAAGCTTTTATTGTCTGTATTATTTACTTGCATCATAAATCCAAATATAAACTTAAAGGTGTTTTTAAGTAAAAAGGTGCAACCTAACGGTCTGGGTACTTCAGTGTAAGTTCAAACATATATATGCTATCTTATACTGACTTATATAAGGAGGCAGGCTGGTCCTAAAGAGATACAAGCCAAGCTGAGGCATTAAAAGGCGAGGAGTGATCTTGAAAATGGGGCTGAGTAATCTGAGCCAGATGATGTGTATATTTTTTGTCCACTCTTTTGGCTGTGTCATTAACTTCAGCCTGAGATGAAAATGTGCACTCTGCTTAAAAAAGAGTGAGCTGACCAAACAGGCTGGGGAGTCATCAGCAGATCTTGAGTGTGCTTCAGTACAAAAGTTAATCCTGTGCTCAGATAAGGCTGATGCTCTTGATGCAGACTTGAGAGTTAACAGCTTTTGGGTGTGGAAATCAGGTTGAAGTCCTCACTAGCAGGCACTGCAGACATATCCATGAAATCTCACTTGCTGTAGTCAGGAAAGCTCCCACCAGTGTAACTTTCCCTTTGGTGTAATGAAGCACAGGAGCTTGGAGGGAGTATGAGGATGTCCCAGGCTCTGTAGCTAAAAACATTCCTGTCTCCCAGGAAGAAACACATACTTTGCTCAGTGTGCTTATTCAAGAATGGAAGCTTTCCTCCACTGCTAGTCACACGGGATTTGATTGCTGTCTTAGATATTTGTTTTTTCCCTGCTTCATTCTTTCTACCAAGAGTTATTCCTAACTCAGACTGAGTCTAAAGTTTGAAAATCCATTTGCTAGTGAATATTGGTTGCTGTAAAAACCTTTGTTGTTGGGGGAAGGTTGTGAGATATATTTGATCTATGCCCTCCACTTTCTCCTTGGTTCATTGGCTGTCTAACCCTTACACCCCACTGCATAAGCTGTCCAAATGTGTTATTGCCTTTGGGACAGCTGTGAGATTCTTGCTGTCTCGGTACTGTCAGTAAAATCAAAGGTTTGACCTCTGTCTTAGTGGCGTGGTTAGAAAACGAGATGTATTAAAACTAGGTTAGAGTATCAAAAGTTTATATCAACCAGGACGTGACTACTTCCTTTTTAAAATCAAAAATTTTCTGTGGGAGTTTACTTCATCAGCATGAAATCAAAAGGATCATTTACAAGAGCAAATTACTACTTCAAGCATGTTGCAGAAATATGGCAGTAAAGATAAAAAAGAATCTAATCCAAGATGGTGCAATAGCTTTCATCATCCAGTCTCATAAATGTCTAATACTACTCTCCTTCAGACCATGTTTATTTTCATATAAATTCCTTTAAATTGTAGTG
Source organism: Rhinopomastus cyanomelas (assembly GCA_013400115.1). Lineage (NCBI taxonomy): Eukaryota > Metazoa > Chordata > Aves > Bucerotiformes > Rhinopomastidae > Rhinopomastus > Rhinopomastus cyanomelas. The sequence goes on from VXBP01010690.1 coordinate 66,837, forward strand.
TTGTTCTTCTCTTAAACATGCCTAATTGTTTTATGCTATGCTTGTGAGCTCAGATTCCATCATAGCTTGGTTTTCATATTGTGTGACTCAGTTCATGCAGCAAATCCATCCAGTAAAGAAAAGGTGTTATTGTAATACATTTCTCAGGCATATGCACATCTTCACCAGCTATCCATTCCCCATGTTTCCCAAGTTTTCTTTGTGCTGAAACATATTTTTTATTTGGCTTTACTTTTTGAGGGTTGCATTTTCTGCTTGATTTGCAAGAGTGGTTCAATTATTTGAACAAGAGGAAATAATATAGTGGACACCAATCATGTTCCTGGCTTTATGTCTGAGCATTAGGTTTAAAAGTGAGTAGTGTTTTCTTGGTCCTTGTGGCTAAATTTTTAAGGTGATAAAATAATTATCAGCCCCAATCTTTAAAAAGGGAAAGAAGGAAGACCCAGGTAACTACAGACAGGTCAGCCTCACCTCCATCCCAGGAAAGGTGATGGAACAATTTGTACCAGAGGCTGTCTCCAGGCACATCAAGAACAGGAAGGTCATTAGGGACAGTCAGCATGGCTTTACAAAGGGAAAGTCATGCTTGACCAACCTGAGAGCCTTTTATGAGGGCATAACCAGGTGGATGGATGATGGCAGAGCCGTGGATGTCATCTATCTTGACTTACGTAAGGCTTTTGACACGGTCTCTCACAGCATCCTCACAGCCAATCTGAGGCAGTGTGGCCGACATTATCAGGTAGTGAGGTGGATTGTAAACTGGCTACAGGGTAGAAGTCAGAGAGTAGTGGTCAGTGGGACGGAATCTAGTTGGAGGCCTGTATCTAGTGCAGTGCCCCAGGGGTTGGTGCTGGGACCGGTCCTGTTCAATCTATTGATTGATGATTAGATGAGGGATTGGCATNGAGAGGGTCCCAGCGTATGGCAACGAAGATGATGAAGGAGGTGGAGCACCTCCCTTATGAGGAGAGGCTAAGGGAGCTGGGTCCCTTTAACTTGGAGAAGAGGAGACTGAGGGGTGACCTCATGAATGTCTACAAATATTTGAGGGGTGAGTGTCGGGAGGATGGAGCTGGGCTCTTGTCAGTGTCATGTAGTGATAGGACAAGGGGCAATGGTTGTAAGCTGGAACATAGAAGGTTCCACATCAACCTGAGAAGGAAGTTCTTCACAGTGAGGGTGATGGAGCACTGGAACAGGCTGCCCAGGGTGATTGTGGAGTCTCCTTCACTGGAGATGTTCAAGACTCGCCTGGATGTGTTCCTGTGTGACTTGGTCTAGGTGATCCTGCTGTGTCAGGGGGATTAGACTAGATGATATTTCAAGGTCCTTTCCAATCCGTAAAGATTCTATGATTCTATGTTTGGTTGTAGCTGTTGTCTCCTAGATTTAGTACAGAAAGGTTAGTAGGCTTCCAAGTAATCATTTTCTCCCTCAGTAACCTCTTAATTGAGAAAACCTGCCATAACTGGCAAGTTGGTTTGGGTACATTACTGGAAGTCATTTACCTCACCATGTTTAATGGCTTTTTGTGAGGGTATGCTTCTTTGACTGTGAATATGTGCTTCTTTCATTTGTTCTATGTGAGGTCATTATCAGTGTAGGAAGGAGGAGGCATCAGTACAAATATCATGCACTTGAAAACGGAAAAACCTTCTTCCTTCTATGTTCCCAGAGGAATGACAGCACTTTGTGTAAAGATCTACATGTCTTATTCAGGGGGATTGGGCTAGATGATCTTTCAAGCTCACTTCCAATCCCGAATGTTCTATGATTCTGAGATTCAACAGTGAGTTAACATTCCCTTATAATAACAAATACATTTTCTCATAACTATCAATAGGGTGAAAATAAAAAGAGAAAAATTCATTTTAACACTTATTTTGATCATTATGTCATTAATGTGATAAGGTCAGAGAAGGGTTTTGCATTCCTCTCAGGCCATGTCAGTTCTTCACTGTGATTGCATCTGAGCATGGCTTTACATAGAATAAGTCAACAGCTTCTGTTCATAAAGCAGCAGGGATCTACTTGTGCGTGAGGAATGAAGCAGGGGACAGATCTCTTGGCAGAGTTCTTCATAACCGCGAAGCACACACTTTAAATTCATGCATATGTAGATACACATTCACGTGTAAATGTGTGTGAGTGTCTAGTATAAATTTTGTATAACCGTGTATAAATAATAGGCAGAACATAGTAGCCTAAGCAATAAAACTGTGCACACTACATTGCAATGAACATTACACTGTGTGTTATCTTATCAGAACCCTGCAGTTAATACATTTTAACCACATTTTTCCAGGGCTGTGTATTTCACATACAGCATTCAAAGGATATCACAAGATTTTACAAAGAAATTTCAGTGTTTTTATTACATTCATATGGGAAGCATAACTTTGCATTCCTACATGTTTACTGCATTTTCCATAATACCCCAGTTGTCAGGAATAAACAGGAAAATGCTAAAAGAAAAAAAGTTTAGATTAAAAGACTGAGCCCCCCTATGGATATCCTCAGATCCATGAAATTCTTTCTTTGTGGGTTTCTCTGACAGATGTAGAGGCTCATCTGCCCATAGCACTAGCAGGAAACCCCACACCTTGAACAGGATGACCTAGAAGAAGCTTCTGAGCTTTCTGGCCCCTTTTTCAGACTTTTTTCTCCTGGGGCCATGGCTGCACTGTGTGAACATTAAATACTTCATGGTGCACTCAAAAGGGAGACAGCCCTATGCTCCCTAAGAGCAGTCTGCTTTGTCTTAGGAATTAAAGACAGTAGGAACTGACCTCAAAACAGGACTTCTTTCCAGTGCTGATGAGAATTCTTTTCCCTCTGCCTCTCTCATGTAACATATCATGTAGTAGCTGTTTCCTCCTGCTTCCTGCAAGCCCCAAGGCAATTCCGTTTTATCTGTAGTTTACACTTGCAGTTTTCCCAGCACTGGAGGTTCAGTCATAGGCACCTCAAATTTATTACACTGAGTCTGATTCTCAAGTACATTAAGACCTCTTTACACTTAGTTTATAAGGCCCCTTTACACTGGTGAAAAAAGATAAGTGGACCTCAATGTAAATGAAAACTATTCCTTCATTTTTGTGTTTTCCTTCAAAAAGCAGCTGTGTTTGTTCCACCACACAAAATAGAACAATATGGCCATGGCAAAAAATGTGATCCATCTGTTTCTTTAGCAAGGAATGCCCTGAGAACTGGTGTTACCAAAGTTTTATTATCTCTCACAAAACAGATCTTAGAACCATTCACTAAACACAATGGAGCATCATTAAAAGACTAAACTAAACAACAGTTGTCCAAATAAATATGCAAAGCACATTTTGTGATCCATTACCTCATTTTTATTGCATTTAAGCACTTTAATACTGCTTTGCAGTTCAAAAAAATTTTGATGGGTTTTCCAATCATTAGTTGCAATTAACAAAAGTGAACCATAAAAATGATAGAACCACTACGAAAAGGGAAATCTGTTTAATAATTGTTTTATTCAAGAGTGCTCAGTGGCTCTGGTCAAGTCATTAGGTCTACTACTGAAAATTATGCTTTTGTGTTAATTATGACCTCTAAATGTGGTAAAATTACTGTACATGTCTAACAATAGGAAAAGAAAGGAAGGAAGAAAAGCAGTTATCACACAGTTACTCAGTTTTGCAGTAGGACGAACCTTCTATTAGAAAACTAAATTTTTCTGTGGAAAATTAAGTGTCATTTGCTCTCTAAGAATTTTTTTTTTCATTTTTTAAAAAAGCACAATGCAGGACAGACAAAATCCTAAAAGTATTTTTTGGGTGTGAGCTGGAACAGAGTAGGTTCCACATCAATATGAAAAGGAACTTCTTCCCAGTGAGGGTGACAGAGCCCTGGAGGTGGCTGCCCAGGGGGGTTGTGGAGTCTCCTTCTCTGGAGTTGTTTGAAACTCACCTGGATGTTTTCCCATGTGACCGTACTAGGGGATCCTGCTGTGGCAGGGGGATTGGACTGGATGATTTTTGAGGTCCCTTTGAATCCCTGATGTTCTGTGATGTTCTATGTTCTGTGTTCTTGGTATGTGGCTGAAATCTTGACTGAAGTACTGCTGGTCAAGCCAGCAATGTATCCTGATTTTAACAACATGGGAGAGAACTGTCCCATGGAAGATTCAGATAGCCCAATAGTTCTGAACATGTGAAGAAACCAAAGAAGCTTCTTGTGTCTTATCTATCAATGGCAAAGAAATAGCAATCCTCAGTAGGGAATGAATTGAGAAAAAGAGCAAATAGCCAGAGGACTAGATTTTAAGAGAAAGTCTTGGAAATCAATTTTGTTTTTTGTGAAAATCAACAATGATCTATCAAACTCTTCACTTGTTCTTGGTGTTAGTATTTTATTAAAAAGAAAGCACCTATTTTTTGGCAGTTTTAAATGAGGGTTACATACCAGATGCATAGAACTTCAGGTGTGCAGTTGTGTAATTGAAACATGAAACAAGGCTTTCTTTGTGTCTAAAAGCAAGGAATGGACTTGTCTAGAAGACTGTTCAATTTTAAGTGATCTGGTTCAGTCTTTGCAGATGCATATCTCCATCTATTGGTATCTACTTTAGGTACTTCCTGCAAGTGCCTGTAGCGAATTGTGCAGAAGACCCATTACCTATGAGTGTTATGTAAGTGTTCTACAACTATGCAAAAGAAATAGGTTTCATCAACCATTCTTATAGTACCTCAAAGGAGAGTGTTCCATATGGGAGTTGCTATAGTTATGATGATTAATTATTTGCTGTCGAGTGACAAATAAGATCAGGATCTTTGTACTGCTAGATTCATGCCCCTAGAAACCAAAAAGTCCATTCTGAACAAGAGGCTGCCGCTCACAAATGGATGAGGTGTGTACAAGCAAAGTGTTTGATGAGCACAGGACATATAGGAAAAGAGGTGAATGGCCTAGCAGGAAAGGGTAATGTATCCCATTTACAGTCTCTTTGCGAGAAACAACTCAACTATCTCTAGTCTTACAAATGGTCTTCTACAGCACCATAAAGAAAGATTATTTGGGAAACTCATGGGAAGAGTATGCATGACTTAGTGGGGTACATATGGTTTTGCAAGATTACAGTTTATGGTTTCATGTATGGCATTATCTCTTTTTTCTAATTGGACTACTTTCATGTTTTCAATAGCGAATTCTCTTTAATTACATTGAGTCTCCCCTTTCAATAAGAAAATAATTTAAATGAACTTGTGGAAAAAAAAGGCAAAGGACTGGAGAACAAGAAACCAGTTCAATTGTTCACAGTTTGGCTATAATCCTTCATGACATTTTAGAAGATTCACTTATTTATCTTTGTGGAAATTATTTTCCTTGTCTATAAAACCTAAGTAGAGCTCCTCCCTATGTATATTCTCCCATCACAGAAAGGATAATAAAAAGAATTAATCACTTCTGACAGATTTTATTGCTTTAACTGTCTGTGTCACTAGAGTGCATTCTGATAAACCAAATATATTTCAGTCAAATCTCAGGGACTAACTGGTGAAGCCCGCTGACAATTCTTAAATTCTTAAATCAATATCTTAAATAAATTCTTAAATCAATAAGATGGCTGCATCCTACTGTTTTGGCGATTACTCCCTGGGAGAGGCTAGAGTGAAAATTTTTCTTGAGTCTTTCAGGAAAGAGTGTGTTTGGGCTGTTCAAATCACTCAAAAGAAGAGGTTGTCAATATCCAGCTTCATTGACTGCATTTGTGCTTTTGTGCTGTTTAATCTATTAGTATAGATTAAGCCATTAAGAAAGGATGGGATAGGGTAGGGTAGGATAGGATAGGATAGGATAGGATAGGATAGGATAGGATAGGATAGGATAGGATAGGATAGGATAGGATAGGATAGGATAGGTGCCTTGTGAACAACCCATCATTTACCCATACCCTTACTGCTGGAGGGCACAAAATTTTGCAGAGTTCCTTTGGACTTGAGTGAATCCAGGTAAGTGGTGTAAAACCAAAGATTTTTCCTGTAGCAGTGTTTTTGCTACTGAGAAAACAAGTTTACTATCAGAGATTATGGTGCTCCAGTGAAAATGCAGACACAGGTGCCTTAATAATTGAGCTGGGATAAGTTTTACACAACTGTAAAATGAGATTCAGCTTTTAAGTTATTGTCTTTTTCTTTACAATAATAATCTCTTCACTTTTACAAGCTCTATATTATTTTTAGGTAAGAAAACACTATAAAGTTCATGCTTTATTGTTCCTTGCAGTTATATAAATTACATTTGGCCAAAATAAATGTAATTCCTACTGTGTGAACTGAGAACCCAAAATGTTGATTTTCTTCAAGTTATAAACAATGTGAAGATATGTTATACTAGGTCACAATTTTCCACTGTACAGCAAAATATATAACTCACTTTTAATAACAAAACTGCATATATCATTAAAGTTTCCTGCTCCATGGAGCACATATCATGTTTCTCTGCACAGCAAGGGATATCCTTTCTGTGTCCCACAATTCCTAAAATATTGTTTGACTGAATGAAAAATATTTTAGTGACTCATTACAAAAAGAGCTGTCATTTTGAAAAATTATTCAAATTACTCTGTATTTTTGTTAATAGTATTGAATTCTTTTTGCAAGCTCTTTTTTTTCTTTGTAAATCTAGTATTATAGCATGTTTGTACCTCTTTAATCTTGATGCCATAGTTTTTGGAAGGGGAATTTTGGAGAACTATTTGTTCATTTGATTACTCTGGTGGCTGCTGGAAGTTATAAATGCCTCTTAAAATTCAGTGTACAAAGTTAAGAAATCCACCATATTCGTTATGATACTTTGAATCATGAAGTTTCTAGTTATGGGTTTTCTAAATTATAGACTTTCACAAAAGAATATTGGCAGAATTTTCTAAAGCACTTGTCTTTGATCTTAGACTGCCATCCATGGTAAAATACCCAATGATGTTAGGGTTTTCACTATCCTGTCTTGGAAGTTCTACCTGATTATACAGTAACATTCATCCAATTCTGCTTCACATCACAGCAGCTCTGCCTACATACCCCTGAGGTCATTAAAAGTATTTGAGAAGAAATGGTCATTGTGGGATATCTGGAAGGTTAGTAAACCCATGCTCTGAGAAACCTCCCCTCTTCCCCAAAATGTGCTTGCAGCAGTATCTGGCTGAAGAATATTATTTTCTTATTCATGGTGTGAAGCAGCTTCATAGGAGAAGTGTAGATTGGAAGGGACCTCTGCAGGCCATGCATTCAACTTTCTGATCAAAGGCAAAATGATTTCAGAGTAAGAAAACATTTCCAAGGACATTATCCCAGCAAGCACTGAAAATCTCCAAGAGTGAACATTCCATTCTCTTTCTAGGCAAGGTGTTCCAACCCTTAGGTCCTCCCATAATGATTGTTTTCCATTGCCCAGAGTTGTCTTTGTGTTACTTTGAATGACTGTCTCTTGTCCTTCAACCAAGCAACATCTATCTTGAACATACAGAGAAAGAGTGGGAGCTGGTTCTCTTTAGTTTGGAGAAGAGGAGATCCTAATGATTCTATGATCCTATAAGGAAATTACAGAGTTCCTCAAATAAATTCAAAACTACTTAGGGCGTAGAAGCTTAGTAACAACATACTGACTCCCAAAAGACCCTGTCTGTGCCAAATGTAACATCTAAAGTGTTGACAGTAAACTGCACAATGTAGCATTCAACAATGCATTTGGCACTTGTGTGACCGTCTGTGTACGACCCAACAAACTTAGAGTTTTTGTATGGGATTAAATGCTTTAGTATGGGATTCATCTCCCAAGACTTTAGTAGTTAAGAGCTGAAATTTTTATCTAAATTAGGCACTGAGGATCCTCTCCTTGGGTGGGAAGAGAAAGACAGGAAGGAACAGCACATGTCACATAAACACGTGAACAAATCATCCTTTTGTGTTAGACTTGTGTCAAAAGACAACATCTGGACCTAGTGAATAAATGACTATACTGGTTCGACCCAGTATTGAGATGAATCCAACCTGAGGAAAACAAAAATCAAGCAAGCAAAGGGAAAGAATGATCTGACACACACATCTTTGTATCAAGTATCTACTATGGTGCCTGCAAACATGTCCTGAGATATGGGCTGAGTTTATGTCACTCCATCCTGCAGTGCAAAGAAGATGGTGTTTTTGTGAAGTCACTACTTGGTAGCTGTCCTACAAGAACATTCTGCAGTTCAATAGCAAATACTTTCTAGAGCTGGTACCTTCTTAGTAGAGCTCTGCTCATCCTTCTGAACTCATCAAATGCATAATCATAAAGGAAAGCTAATACTAGAAATATCTGGAAGCAGAGTGCATTTCTCATAAGAATAGACAGAGTTATTACTGTTGTTGTGAGAAAGCTTTACCATGTATATTATCTACCTGCCAGTGACGTTTGTATGAGGAAGAGACAATAAATAGCATAAGTAGATCATGAAACCTGAATTATACATAAGCTGGTATATGATCGTTCAAAAAGGTCATACAAACCCAATCCTACGGGATCCTGTTTGCAGGAAGGAGATAATAGGGCAAATAGCTGACCTCTGATGTACCTAGAGCCAAAGAAAAATTGTGGAAGGAGGAAAAACCTAATTTATCTCCATTGTTAAATGTTTTTCTTGTATGAGATAGAACACTAATAAATATAGACCTGATACCTTTCTGTCCCCCAGCAAGTGTCTTTTTCTTAAATCAGAACTTTTATTATTTCTTGACACAGGTGAGAGTCATATTTGAGGAACCAAGAGGAGAGAAACACTTAAAAGTGAATCTTTTTTATGCTTGTCTGTTCAGGCTGGATGTCTACATGGTAAAATTATTCTTCAAACTAGTCGTTTGAGAGCCTGAGAAATAAATGTGCAACGTAGGGACAATTGGCTATAGAACGTCTCCAAAGCTCAGCTGAGCTTCATTAGCCCCACTAGGAACTCTCTTCCCTGCTGAGGAGAAAAATTGAAGGAAATGCTTGTGTTTCTTGAATTACTTTGGGTTACAGTAATTTACCCATTTCTGAAACAGAAAGATTTTTCTCTGCATGTTGAGATTTTACTACCTCTATTCATCATAATCACAAAGCTAGTTGAAAAGGAAATATTTCCCTTTTTTTAGCACTGCAGTTTTCAGGAGGAAAGATAATTTCCTATTTAGTCAATAACTATTTTTTTTTGGCATAACATTTTTGTCAGCCTTGATACTCTGCTAGTCCCTAACAACTTGAGCAAGATCATGGTTTACAGAAAGACATTTCAATTCTCACAGTGTTGCAGCAGAGTAACTGAGCTGGAAATGAATGTGCAGATCACCTGTTCTCCTTCTCTGACCCAAAGCAAGATCCACTCCATTTCAACAGTCTCTTAGAGACCCTACTAAGTCTTTTGATTGATTACTGCCATTGTACATCTACATTGGATGTTCAGTAAACACATGCAATCGCTGTACTAAGGGACTGAACTGCAGTTGAATGGAGAGCCTCTGAAGAATACTCATAATCTCTGTGCATCTGTAAAGACGAGGGCAATCTGAGGTGCTTTAATTACAAACTCTTCAGGGTACGACATTTTAGTAGCATGTGCAAGTGGTTAGTACATTTAGCACCGTTGTAAGTAAAAATGCTAAGTGCTAGCATGGGATGCATTCAGCACATAAACGTGCTTTAACCCAACTTGATATTTTAGTATATTTTCTTTGTAGTAAGGTCTGGTTTGGGGTATCAGAGCTAAGTCCCTCCTGTTGTTCAAATTGTTCCAAATTTTTCAGTTAGGGGGGTTTGCTCCTAATGTGGATCTTGAAAGACTATCTACTAACTTTTCTGATGTTCAGAAAGAAATCAGCCTAAATTCTTTGCCATTTTAATCCTTTTTTCCCCAATATTATTTCAGTTCTCAGCCTTCAGTTCACCAAGCTGCATGACTGATATTTAATGCCTTCTGTTAAAATAGGCTCTACCATTCCTCTGTAACCTCAGTACAATTTGACTCCAGGGATGGCATTTCTACAGGATGGTAAGCCTGTGAGAAATAGGAACTGAGAGCTGCTCACTCTGAATTTATCATCTCTATTGTAATATCTTTGGTATAATTTGAGACAATTTTATATAAGACAAGGCTCATATGTAGAGGAACCAATGCAACTGGGGACACTGCATCAAAAAGCTAATAGAATCAGGAGTTACCCACTCTGAGATCTTTGTTAAGTTTTATTATGTCATGCCACGCCAGAACTAAGCTGTCCAGTCCTCATTGCAGACTGGTTATTGGTGATGGGAATGAGGCACCTTAATATAAAAAATGATCCATTCTGGTCTGTGGTTAAAATGCTGGTAGAAGCAACTGTTAAAATAGGAAAAAAAGCAGTGGTGCTGAGAATTTGTTTTGGCTCAGAGAGAATACAGGTTGAAAATGACATAAATTCATCCTATCTAATTTTGGTTTTGTGCCTTCCACAGAGACATTGTCCAGCCTTTCTATGCAACATCACTCTGTCCAGACATTTGTTTGATATAGTTTTTGGAGAGGACTGGTTGTATGTTTCCCACAATGATAAAGAGGTGGGAAGGAGATTCAGAAGGCAGCTGGCTGGCTTAATGCACATGGAAATTATGACTTTAATGATGCTTTTATTTTAATAGAATTATTAACAATGTTGGGGGGCAAGTTATATGCCTTGGAAAGGCTTCTTTTCAAATTATTACCAGACCAGATGGCATCCCTGTAGACAAAGCTACACCAATCACAGCTTAGACACACGATCAAGTTGCTGCTAATTAACCGATATCATGCATCAACTGAGCTGTGGTGTTAGTGGTAACCACAGCTCCACCCCCAGCAAGCACAAGAACAGAGGTCCACCCTGACTGCAGGATCATAGGATCATAGGGTCATAGGATGTTAGGGGTTGGAAGGGACCCAAGAGGGATGCTTGGCTTTTCCTTGAATCTTCTTGCTGCTGCAGCCTTGCTTAAGATCCGTGTTTTACATCTGCTCTGCTTCTCCCTCTTTCTGCTCATGCACTGACCTGATGATATCCAAACATCTGCTGTCATTCCCCCAACACAAGCAGCAGGTTGAGCTGATGTATTTCTCAACCTGCTGTGCATGTATTTTTGTCTTCAGAGTCTGTCCTCTGTATAACCAGACAAGGGATTGAGGAGAATACCGCAGTGGCAATACTTTAGATTCTGTATGCTCTGTTCTATGCCTCTAAGTGTAGCAAGGAATGTTGTGTTTGAGCAGGCACTATAAACCAAATTCTCATGCCACAGACCTTGGAAAAGAATAGACATTTCAGATAGTAGAAATGTATCTTAAATGTGCCATCAAAGTGCATAAGATATATCACAGTATGGTAGGTGCTGGAAGATCATCTGTTTAGACGAATGTCTAGTCCAATCCCCCCACCACAGCAGGTTCTCTCCTGGCTTTGAGCAGTATATGACTTCAAGCTTTAATACTATAATTCAAAGTAAAATAAAAAAGGAGAAGAGACATTTAGGTCAAAGCTAAAGTATTAATTAACTAAACATTCACTATAAAAAATAATTTTAAAAAAGACAACAAAACAAATCAGTGTGCCAGTCCAGCCTAGACTGGAAACATGACCAGATTAATCAATCCCACAAATCTCACCCCAAACTGGACTTGGTTACATTACCGTCAAATACAGTTGTTGAAAGAAAGTTCTTTTAAAGTAGTTCATGCCAATGTAGATTCATTCACAGAATCGCAGAACATTAGGGATTAGAAAGGACCTCAAAAGATCATCTAGTCCAATCCCCCTGCCACAGAAGGATCACCTACATCAAGTTACACAGGAACATATCCAGGCAGGTTTTAAACATCATCATGGAAGGAGACTCTTCAACCTACCTGGACAGCCTGTTCCAGTGGTCTGTCACCCTCACTATGAAGACGTTCTTTTGCATATTGATGTGGAACCTCCTGTGTTCCAGCTTACCTGACTGCCCCTTGTCCTATCACAAGATATCACTGAGAAGAGCCTGGCTCCATTCTTGTGACAGCCACCCTTCACATACTGAAAAACATTAACGAAGTCATCCCTCAGTCTCTTTTTTTCCAAGATAAAGAGACCCAGTTCCCTCAGCCTTTCCTTGTAACGGAGGTGTTCTACTCCTTCATCATCTTTGTGGCTCTACACTGGACTCTCTCCAACAGTTCCATGTCCTTTTTGAACTGAGAGGCCCAGAACTGGACATAATATTCCACATGTGGTCTCAGCAGGGCAGAGTAGAGGGGGAGGAGAACCTCTCTTGATCTGCTAGCCACCTCACTTCAGATCCACCCTGGGATGCCATTGTCCTTCTTGGCCACAAGGGCCCATTGCTGGCTCATGGTCATCCTGCTGTCCACCAGGACGTCCAGGCCCCTTTCTCCTACACTGCTCTCCAACAGCTCAGTCCTCAACCTATACTGGTACCTAGGATTGTTCTTGCCCAGAAGCAAGCTCTACACTTGCCCTTGTTAAATGTCATCAAGTTCCTCCCTGCCTAGCTCTCCAGCCTGTCCAGGTCCTGTTGAATGGTAGTTCAGGCTGCTGGGCTGTCACCTCTCAGCTTTGTGTCATGAGCAAACTTGCTGACAGTGCACTCTAATCCCTCATCCAAGTAATTAACAAATAGATTGAATAGGACTGGTCCCAGTACCGACCCTTGGGGGACTCCACTAGACTCAGGCCTCTAACTAGATGCTGTTCCATTGACCACTACCTCTGGCTTCTATCCTGCAGCCAGTTCATGATCCACCTTGCTACCCAATCATCTAGACAACACTGCCTCAGCTTGGCTGCAAGGATACTGTGGGTGACTGTGTCAAATGCCTTACTGAAATCAGGATAGACCACATCCACCACTCTGCCATCATCTGTCCACCTGTTTATGTCCTCATAAAAATCTATCAGGTTGGTCAAGCATGACTTCTCTTTGTTGAAGCCATGCTGACTGTCTCTGTTACCCTCTTGTCCTTGTTGTGCTTAGAGACACTGTCAAGGACAAATTGTTTCATCTCCTTTCCTGGGGTGGAGGTGAGGCTGACCGGTCTATAGTTACCCATGTCCTCCTTCTTACCCTTGTTGAAGACTGGAGTAACATTTGATAACCTCCAGTCCCCAGGCACCTCTCCTGATCTCCATGACTTAGCAAAGATGATAGAGAGTGGCTTAGCAATGACTTCCACCATCTCCCTTATCACGTGCGTGTGCATGCCATGGGTTTATGTACATCCAGTTTGCTCAACTGATCCCTAACCCAGTCCTCACCAACCAGGGCAAACTCCTGTCTTGTCCCAAACTCCTCTGGGACCTCAGCAGCCTGGGGCTTGATATCATGAGAGCCCTCAGAAATATAGATAGAGGCAAATATGACGTTCAGTATCTGTGCTTTGTTTGTATCTTCTGTCTTCATGGCTATGATTGGGATATCTCTCTTCTGTGCTCATTTTGTAGATAAGTTCTTGCTTTCTCAGTAGGTCTGTTCTCTAGTAGGAATACTGCCAAATCTTTACCTTCTTTAGAAAGCACAGAGAAAAGGGAAGATTTCTAACACATGCTTATTACAAGGCTGTGCAGCCTCACTATTAGGCTCAAGTAGCCTGACTGTGTGAGACAGTAGTTTAGGAACTCAGCCTGCACAGTCGCTGATCACTCTCTTCCAAGACTGCAGCTACAAATACTTGTTCCAGCAGTGGCTTTTGAGATAATGGACACCTCCTCTGAGACCTGGATTAAGCCCTAGATTAAGTTACTCTAGCAACATATTTCACGGAGTCATTGCCAGTAAATATTATGGTGACTGGTTACTGAAATCTAGGTTTAGTCATTTTTCATGGACTTGATACCAAATACAATGAAGAAGAATTAATAGTGAATTTTCTCAACTAGTCCTTGCAAGTTGCTTCAGGCAATTGACAACATTTAAAAAAAAATATTAAATATAAGCATTAGAAATCTACAGTACACTGAAAATGTGCAGCGTAATTCAAAGTTGCAAAGGCAGCCCTAGACAGTTTCACAAGTTATAGCAGAAGTCTTCCAGAGCAAAATGTCAGGAGGCATCTTGAAGTTTTAAAATAGATGTACCTAAGATAGAGATGATAATATAATAAATCAGCTTTTGAAGCTTAAGAGGTTTGTCCACTGAAGTGCCACTACATTGTATATAATATTGTTCTTGTTTGAATTTGAGCAGGTTTCTTACCTGAGGCATTGGGAAGCTGTCACCAATGCACTGGAGGACCCTAAAATCTCTCATGTGAACCATGTTGTATGGCTGTGAGGCTGATGTCAGCTGCCTGTAGAAGGCCTTATCTTGATCTGGTGGCCTGTAATAGACACCCACGACAGTGTCACCCATGCCAGCCTGCTCCTTAATCCGCACCCACAAACTGAACTATCTCTTCATCCACCCCTGGACAGAACTCAATACATTCTTGTTGCTCTCTCACATAAAGAGCAACTCCACCACCCCGCCTTGCTGACCTGTCTTTCCTGAAAAGAACATAGCTGTCCATAACCACATTCTAGCCATGCAAGGTGTCCCACCATGTCTCTGTAATTGCTGCCAGATCATAATCACCTAACTGAACACAGATTTCTTACTCTTCCTGCTTGTTCACCATGCTACATGCTGACTTTTTCTTAAGAGCACTGACTGGACCTACAGCATAAAGGCAGTTCATAAGTGTCTAAGTGTTAGACCGACAGCAGACAGACTGATATTGCTATTCGTGAGACTGACTGGTCCCTAGAAGGAGGACCAGATGAACAGCATGAAGGCTGATTCATTTATGTCCAGTGTCAGACCTATTGTAAATTAATACTATTTGTGAATCTGATGACCGCTCAACTGAAGGCTGATTTGTATATCATCTGCTCAAGCGCCCTCTGATAAAGGAGGACATGGCTAAGAACTAAGGCGGTTTATTCCTCATTGAATTATCCAAATCCTCCCCCACCCTGCCCCCTTTCACACAACATCTTCCTACTTGGCCGATCAGAGTTGAACTGCCTCCATGCAGGCAACATAAGGTGGGTAATAAGGAAGATAGTATTTCAGATTCTTCATGTGAAAACAAATAATTTGTTATTTAGCAAAAGTGTATGTTTCCCAAGAGACATGTTAATTTTATGAAGTAGGATGTTCCAACAGAAAAGTTGACTGACTCACTGACTGGCTCCCAGATTTACAAGGCTGAATGAGAAAAAAGCCACTGCACTTCAGCTTTAATGCCTGCCACAGCGATTGTGTATATAATGGACCTAGTTCCCAAATTTACCCAAATGAATTCAGCTTTATGTCTTCATTTTCTTCTTGCTTTCAGATTGTGTGTGTGTGAAAGAGGATATAGTATTCAATTTAGGTTGAGAAGTCCTGAGAAGGTGATACTAAGGAAGAAAGTACTCTGGACTATAGAAGAAATTTTGCCAATTGAAGATTTTTTTTCCCCTATGTTTTTCCCTGGAGGAGAGGAATTTTGCCCTCTCCAACCTCCTAAGTATTCCTTCAGGTAATCTTAATATTTAAATAGCACTGTCCTGTAAGTGTGATATGATGTAATATAAGTGTTAGCACAATCCCAAATTTTTATCTTGATTGAGTCTAATCTGAAAGATTTAGACTGTGTTGGAAATATTCCTCCTGCTCACAAGCAGGAGTGTTTGCACCGGTTCCCTAGCTATAACCTAAACTTGGCTTCAAGGGAAGAAGCTGACCGACCTTCTGTGTAGTTCCTACTGGAGATTGCCAATTTACCCCAAAGCCACTGCAGAAAAAATTACAATTAGCTTAGAGTGACAAGTTTAGCATTCACTTATCAAGTACAGCAATTTATTTTTAGTGTTGCAAAATGGCTTGGGCCCAGACAGCTCCTCTTGGAGGAGCAAGCTCTGCCACAGCCAGAAGGCACAAAATGTGCAACAATAATCCTTAAGGCAACACGCTGCAATTTGCCGCCTTCTGTTTAATGCCATGTCAAACAGAAGGATTTCTACACATTTCAGATGGTGACCGTGTTGCCTTCCCTTGGTTCCAGTTTAAAAAAAAAATTGATTTACTTCAGAGAGCAGTGATAGATGAAGGATATGACATGCACTGAGCATGCCTAGTTCCTTGCTCATGCCAAAAAATTCCCAGAAGGATAAATCTCGTTTCCTGCCTTACTTCACAGAATTTAACTTTTTAAACAAGTCATGTTCTGTGGTTTGGATTCTGTGTTTATATCAGGGTTTGTTTCCAGGCTCATGGACAATAATAGTGCATGGGTCTGAAAAATCTGAACATTTTCATGTGGACAGAAATCTTGGTGTTTTAATCTCACTTTCACTAGAATTATTTGCATTAATTCTTATAAACCAGTCCTTATAGATAAGTTGCAGTAAAACTTGATATTTTCAAGGTATAAGCTGGAAAATATGTGAACTTGAGCTTTCATTTAACTTATTTCCATGATTTCAGGCTGTACTTTTATATTCGTACTGCAGGCTTTATTTATTTTAGAAAATATGGAGCTGGAAATTAAGACTTAATTTTAAAAATATGTTCTGTGTTTAAACAGACTTGTGCACTTCATACATACATACACACACATGCATACACAAACTCTTTGTGATCTACTGATTATAGCTGGATTCAAGTTGAATTGGAAGCAGAACACAAAATATGCTGAACCTGTTGGTCTGACTAAGGTTACACAAATAGGTATTTCTTTCTAAATTTCCTTAGCATCCTTAAAAAAAAGAAAGAAAAAGAAAAAAGAAAAGATACATCTATGTGATTTGATTGTACCTTTAAGAGCATGCAGAGTTGTTCAAATATCTCAAATGTACAAATTCGAGAAGACTTGTGGTTGTAATATACACACATAAAATCTCACATAAACACACAGAGAGACAAAGGGAAACCAAACTAGGATCAAACTTGAGACTTAATGTGTCTTGCTAGATTTGAAATTCTAATAATGCCCCAAGTTATGTCCTTGATAAGTACCTAAAACTTTATTCAAATATGGAAGAGCAGTGCTGCTTCAGGGAAAAGTGACATTCTGAAAATAGACCGAGGAAACAAAAATACACATCAAACAGCAACTAAAATGTTTTGTGCTACAGAATGTCCTCTAAGTTTAATGGAAAGCTAGCAAATTAGCTATCTTCTGGTGGACTTGGGTTTGTCTGTTGCATTTACTTAGCCCGCATCCTTTTCAACTCTTAGCTAGCTGTACACTGCAGTTTTACCTACTGATATTCTGGGGTTTAGTTTATTAGAAAAATTAATAGTTCCTACCTATTAATGCATACTTCAGTAAACTTACCATGCACAGTAGTCATTCCTAGAGAGATAGATAGTTGTAAAGAACTAGGCATGTGTCTGTGTATTGGAATACAAACTTGAATATATACATACCTGTATATGTATATAGGCCAATAAAAAATCATCAGAAATTATTATATTTTAGCTTCTATTAAAAGAAAAAAATAATGAGCAGTAGAAGAGTTTCCCTTGGTTATTGGCTAAAGACTAAGCAGAACAGCTGGTGTTTGTCCAAAGTGGTGGTTCTGTGTGTTGCTCTTTTCCTTCTACTGAATGATCTTATCGCTAAATATTCTTTAAGCAGCAGTGTAAATATTGTCAGGACAGTATGTGTTTTTTTTCCTTTTAAGTATAGGACTAAACTTGCCAATTTTAACAAATACTAGTAAAATGAAGAATACATACTGAATTACCTGAGTAGGATTCCTTTATTTTTAATTTTTACCAGTATCTAGAAGACTAGTTTGCAGAGCCTGAACCTCGTGTGTTGATGCCCAAAATATATAGTACATGTCCATGCCTGTTTTACTGTTAGTACTCTGAAACTTGTCCATAAACCTCAGTTCTTCTGCTTTCCATGCAAGGAATTTACCTTTATGTAGGAACTTAAAAAGCACTTCAAAGAGGAATCCTTCAAAGAGGGATTCCTTCAAACTAATGCAGACATCACTCATTCTTTGGACCAAGGAGGAGTAACAAAAACAGCTGCTTCCACAGTATTGCTGAGGAGGAGGGGTGAAGGAAAAACGAATCAAGGAGTCTGACATGCTATACTCTTGCACCATGTGGTGCCATGTGGTTCCTGTTACACAAGACCAAGATATGTGCACCTTGGACTCAATCCATATATGAATCAGGAGGCTACTCAGCTGCTGCTCCAGTACATAAGGTCAGATGAACAAGCATACCGTCTCTAACACTGGCTTTAAGGGACATGTAGAGTAGTAAAAGCAGCCCTCTTAACTTCCAACCATTTTTAGGGTTTTTCTTGAGCTTGACATGATCTATGAAGTTTGTAATACTTAGTGAATTTATTTTCCACATTATTGTCCCCTCTTCTCCTGAACATGCGTAAATGTTTGCCAATATGCCACCCTTTGTAAGACATTTCATAGGTCCACTGGCTTGTGGACATAAAGAACAAGCTCTGCTTCATTGTTACTTGGATATCATGATACACTCTCACAGGATGGAACACATATTTCTGCTTTTTTTTTTCCTTGGGACCTTCATGGCATACAGTTGCAAGAGGTAGTGCTTAAGTCAAAGCACTAGTAATGAATTTCCAACAATCTTCTTTTAATGATCAAAATAGTTGCAGCATCTTGTATTCCTAAGCCAAAGAAAGAAAGGTGGTATCTGAATCTGAGGCATTGTGCTAGCGTGAGACTAGGACACGCGTAGGTTGCCAAACCTCTGCAGGCTTGGGATGCTTCCTGCTATGTTGTAGACCCCTTTGCCATCTGAATCTAAACAAGCTATCCCATTCAGATGACCTGTTTGCTTCTTGGGGTGTGGACAACCTCATGTGCATTTAGCACCCAGCACATAGACAAAAAAACTTGTCAGGGTAACCATGGTACTTGTAAATAAATAAAAAGAATATTAATCATTATTACTACACAGTCCCCTCTAAAATAAAACATTCTCTATAAATGGATAGATTCCCTGTAATTACTCTCCTGGGGCCTTGTCTTCTCCCTCACAGCTGTGTGGAGAACATTGTCTACATGATCATAACATTAAGTTCTCAACCTGGTACCTCTTACTGTCTTTCTCTCTTGTTGCCTTAGCTGCTTTTGTAGCCAAATATAAATAATCCCATTTTATTTGCTTTGTTCCCATTGTCCTTGTATTCTATTTATACTATAACTGAATCCTCAAGTTACTGTTCTTTTTTGTTTCTTTGCCAAAAATACTGACATGTACTTTTATAGTATCTTAAATTTACTAAATAATACCCCTAAATATTTAATTGAGTTCTTAGAATAGTTTTAGTTACTCTTGATGCACCAGTCTCCTAAATGTTTCTCTTCTGACTCATCTCCTAGACAGTGTGAGTCTTTTTGCAGTGTTTACCTGAGAAACAGGTATCTCCTGAAAAGCTGCCTGGTTTTATGTGAATTCCTTTATTTGCATGCCCTGTTGATGTAGTGAGGAAGGTTTTTGAAGTATGTTTCTCAGATAAACTTAGGGATTACACCCCAGGAATGCACCATGGGCCAGATAAACTACCATGAGAAAAGGAATAATTCAGGTGCTTGTGCAATTTTACTCTTATTTTTAACTAGACCAAGATTATCTTTACAGCTTCATCTGCGGGAATTTATCAGTCTGCTTATAACCTTCCTCCCTATGTACTCAGCTGCTGCCTGCAAGGCACTTATTCCCTTCATGGTGCTTATCACTGAGGTGTACTCTTCTCTAGCTGCAGGCTTATGAATCTTTTCTTCAAAGCTATAAGGAGCAACTTCAGCTTCACCACAACAGTGGAACTTGCTCAAACATACAAATCTACAAATCTTGTTACAATAAGAGCACTAGTGTAGGAAAAGGTATTTAAAAATGTGGGGGACTGACCTGTTGGAGAGTGGTGTAGGAGAAAGAGACCTGGGGGTCCTTGTGGACAGCAGGATGACTATGAGCCAGCAGTGTGCCCTTGTGGCCAAGGTCAGTGACATTCAGTTGTATATCAGAATCGGGGTGGTTAGCAGACCAAGAGACATTCTTCACCCCTTCTACTCTGCTCTGGTGAGACCACATCTGGAGTATTGTGTCCAGTTCTGGACCCCTCAGTTCAAGAGGGATGTGGAGGGAGTCCAGCGCAGAGCTGCAAAGATGATGAAGGGAGTGGAACTTCTCCTTGCTGAGAAAAGGCTGAGGGAGCAGGGTCTCTTTAGCTTGAAAAAAGGAGACTGAGGGGTGACCTAATTAATGTTTTTAAATATGTGAAGGCTGGGTGTCAGGAGGATGAAGCCAGGCTCTTCTCAGTGTCATCTAGTGATAGGACAAGGGGCAGTGGATGTAAGTTGGAACATAGGAGATTCCACATCAATATGAGAAGGAACTTCTTCACAGTGAGGGTGACAGAACACTGGAATGGGCTGCCCAGGGTGGTTGTGGAGTCTCCTTCTCTAGAGACATTTAAAACCCACCTGGATATATTCATATGCAACTCAGTCTAGATGATCCTGATGTTGCAGGGGGATTGGACTAGATGAGCTTTCAAGGTCCACTGCAATCCTCTAATACTCAGTGATTCTTTGTGTGCTTAACACATGGTGAAATGAGATCTAACTTTAGCTACACAACTTTCCTCAAATTTTAGCCATCATGTGTCCTCCAGTCTAGTAAGTTAAATAGAATTAAGAAATGCTTCCAGTGGCTCCCTTATTTCAGCAGCTGCACTATACAGTTCTCTGATATGATTTTTCCACAAGGTTAATCAACACATTTCAGAACAACTTCTAGCACAACTCAGGACTTAGCATGAGATCTTCCGATAGATGTTTTGGAGGGTAAAAGTAATTTAATGGTGTGGATAAGGCCAGGCATTGGCATTTAACTTTGAGGTGAGAGAGTGTTCCTTGGGATATGTAATGTACTGCTACAGCTGACGATCAGGGAACCAGTGGTCTTGAAATAACAAGTACCCTACCTTGCCAAAGGAAACATTTCTTTAAAAAGTACTGTGGAAAGCCTCTAGAGGAAGACACCACTTACCTAACTGAAGTGTTTGGGTGTTGATATCATCTTTACTGACTACTTTGGGGCATAATTGTGTCAATAGGAAACAACAGTACCAGTACTGGCATAACATATCTGCAGTGGTTTTTGACTGGAGACTCAGAGACATATGAACTGTAACGTAATTATAGCCATTAGAATAAAGGAAAATTAAGCAGAAATACAATCTGTAGCTCTCTGAAAGTCATTGTTCCTGTCAGGGGCACAATTCAAGTCTCAGTCTATTGTCTCTCATTCAAGAACAGCAGTGATGAAATGAAGGAAATTCAAATTTAGGTTGCAAAACAAGAGAATACATCTGCTAGATGATCTCTCTTTCTCCTTTAGCTTCTAGATAAAACAAAGCATATATGGGCAGAGATTAACAACCTTTTGAATCCAATCACATAAAATGGAATTGAAAAACAACTTTGAGGGTTCCTATTGTACATTGCATTGCCCCAAGGCAGAAACAGGTCTGCTAAAGAACATTGTGGACAGCTGTTGGAAAAACAGCTGTTTTAAAGACTTGTAATGATGGTAATTCCACATTATCCTTAAGCAATGTGTTCCAATCCTTCACTATCTGTACCACTGGAATGTTTTTCTGGATATTTAACTTTTATCACCTTTGCAGTAGCATAAGACCATTATTTTTTGTCCTATCCCCTTCTGGCACAAAGAAAAGATTCCTTTCTTCTCTGCAACAGCCTGTATTTGGTTTGAATACAGATAATATGGTTCTCAAATATTCTCTTTGCTGTGTTATACATGTCCAGTTCTGTCAATTTCTCAGAGATGGTCATGTTTTCTAGCTTTATGATCATCTGCATGTGCTGCTACTCATGGGACTACAGAGACTGTTGGATGAGCTCCCTAAACCAAGTGACCACATACTGCCAAGAATGAGAAAGAGGACATGACCACATAATTGGGTAAAAGGTAAAAAACAGCAGTTAAGCCTATTATTATAACATAGACTAAAATTTACTTAACCAGTCATTAAACTTAAATGGGGAAAGCAAAATTTTCCCAATTATCAACTGTAATCATAGAATCATCGAATCATTAGGGATTGGAAGGGACCTCGAAAGGTCATCTAGTCCAATCCCCCTGACACAGCAGGATCACCTAGACCAAGTCACACAGGAACATATCCAGGCAGGTTTTAAACATCTCCAGTAAAGGGGACTCCACAATTCCCTTGGGCATCCTGTTTGAGTGCTCTGTCACAAAAAAAGTTGCTTTGAATTGAGTCTCCTTCTCTGGGGACTTTCAAGGCCCGCCTGGATGCGTTCCTCTGTGATCTGTGTTAGATAGTTTTGTCCTGCTCCGGCAGGGGGGTTGGACTTGATGATCTCTTGGGTCCCTTCCAACCCCTAACATCCTATGATCCTATGAATTAAAAAGAAAAGATTGGGTTTTTATATACCTCCTTCTACCTGACAATATACTAATTAGTCAAAGTAGGTAGATGTGTCTTCTTTTATATGAGACCTTGCTTGCTTGGCCAGATTTTCTTTGAATTCTACTCTCCAGTCACAGTGTTACTCCAAACACAGAGAAATTGAGTAGTGTAAATCCCCACAATCCTCAAGAGCTCAACACTGGAAGACCATCCAGACTCACACATTACATATTCCTCCCACTTATATCCATGTGAAATGGATTCCTGCTTAAAGCAATGGTTAAAAATCCTTGTCTTTTGGATTGAGGGCCAGATTTTATCAGAACTTTAATTCCAAGGAGAATAGATACCTCTTATAGTTCTGCTTCAAAGTTCTTACTTTGAAGCAGATTATCAGTGGATCAGAAGTGGGGTGGATAGTAGATCAAGAGAGGTTCTTCTCCCTTTCTACTCTGAACTGGTGAGACCACAGCTGGAGTATTGTGTGTAGTTCTGGGCCCTTCAGTTCAAGAGGGATGTGGAGCTGCGTAGAGCAACGAGGATGATGAAACACCTCCCTTCTGAGGAGAGGCTGAGGGAGCTGGATCTCTAGATTGGTATAAATACGTGAGTGGTGGCTGTCAGGAGGATGGAACCAGGTGCTTCTCAATGTCATCTAGTGTTAGGACGAGGGGCAATGGTTGTAAGCTGGAACATAAGAGGTCCCATATAAATATGAGAAGGAACTTCTTCACAGTGAGGGTGGCAGAGCACTGGAATGGGCTGCCCAGGGTGGTTGTGGAGTCCCCTTT
Organism: Rhinopomastus cyanomelas; assembly: GCA_013400115.1. Taxonomy (NCBI): domain Eukaryota; kingdom Metazoa; phylum Chordata; class Aves; order Bucerotiformes; family Rhinopomastidae; genus Rhinopomastus; species Rhinopomastus cyanomelas. Next base: position 90,108 of record VXBP01010690.1, read on the forward strand.
ACTGGAGATGTTTAAAACCTGCCTGGATATGTTCCTGTGTGACTTGGTCAAGGTGATCCTGCTGTGGCAGGGGGATTAGACTACATGATCTTTCGAAGTCCCTTCCAATCCCTAATGATTCTATGATTCTATGATTCTGTTATCTGTGGGTGCCTCTAACTTCATGAGATAGAGGAGCTTGTATTCCTTCATTGGTCTCTGGTACAGGCCCAAAAACTTTTATGTAGCTATTCCGAAGTTAGAGTACATTTTGATAAAAGGCCTGTAAAGTAGCTTAGACCAAGAAAATTTGGCTACGATTATATTAGCAAAGGGGACAGTATCAGGGCAATGGCCCAAGAACACTTATCCATATGGCTAACTTGTTAATCTATTCCCTGGTGCCCTTTTGGCTCATGTCAAATTGCACTATCTGTCTGGGAACTAGCTTATGCCAAGGGCCATTCCCAGGGGGCAGTTTGGATGCAGCCACCCTGTTCTGTAATGCAAAAAATTTTATTAGTGTGACTGTGGCCAGACCATGTCATTTGGCTTCCAGGACAACAAATGGACCAAGATACTGTTTTCCTTGGGGCAACAGTTTGAGGGGATTGGGTAATTCCCTAAATTCTTGTTTCTAATGTTTTCCAATATCTACCACAATTTTTGTAATTCCTAAAAAGCTTCTTATGGAATAACTTTCATAGTTACAAAGTTTAAGCATTAATATTTTTTCCAACTACATCTTTTTAAAACTTTAAATAAAATGATATTTTATCAAATACATTTATAAATAAAATTGCATTTATTTATAGTAATGGATTCTTGGCTTTCAGTGGAAATTCATGCAAATTACTAAATCTCCTACTAATTTTCTATTAAAATGAAATTTGAATTTGGATTGCAGGGCAATCCAGCATCAGGTGTACAAGGTAGGTGATGCTACCATGGGACAGGTTTTTAATCAGCCAGTGCTGATTAACTATGTCAAGTTTCACAAGGCACTGCTTATATGGACCACTCTTACTTTTGTATTTGCTCCCTGCTGCATTATTTATGTGCTGCAGTTACTGTTTATCACAAGCTTCATGACAATTTTTGTAGGCTGTCTTTTAGACAGAGGAGTTAAAGATGGGTGCCAATTGGTCAGCTTAAGTAACAAACCAAGATATTTAGGACACGGAGGTTTTGGTCTTTACTCCCTTCACATTTTCAACTTCTCCCTCTTTATCATGCCACATTTTCAGGTAGAATCAAAGAGTTAATTAAAGAAAAAACAACATTTTGTTTATATCATTTTCAGTCCTGGCCCCCAAATAGAAACCAGTATTAACAGTTTATAATTACAGTGTTAACATTTGCTGGTTCTAAAGTAAGCTAAACATTTAGGCAAGCTGTATTGCAACACATCTTTGTTGTCTTTAATGCACTAGAGATTTTTGTCTAACTATGATGTGTTTCTAAATTTTTCTTTTCTTGCAAGTGTAGCAATCCTGTGAGGGTCCTTTGATTCCCTCTCACTTAAAACACCAGATCCGAGAGTTCTGTTGTACTATTTCTGTTTTGTTATTCAAATGCTGCACAAACAATCGAGTATACTCAGATTACTGCAATGTTCACAAAATGAAAACCCACTGGATATATCAAGATTTAATTTTTTTAAGTCCACTCCAGATGGCTAGAGGTAGTTAAAAAAGTTTATTTTGTTTTTTATTGGAAAACATTTTCATCCATGGCAGTTAGCCTGCTCCCCACTGGGAAAACAGAGACCTAATTTTGTCCTGCATATTACAAACAGAACTTCCAGTGACTTCTCTGGGAGTTTTGCCTGAACTAGGAGCACAGAAGGCCCTATAAACTTTCAAGAATATCCCTCTGCTTTCCTGTGGCCTAATCTAATCTCTCTAGTTTATCAAGTACTTATATGGTAGCTCTGTATCAAAATGCTTTGCAGATTATCACATCACCCTTCGCTGGAGAAGTTTAAAACTTGCCTGGGTATGTTCCTGTGCAACTTGGTCTAGGTGATCCTGCTTTGGCAGATGTATTGCACTAAATGATCTTTGGAGGTCCCTTCCAATCCCTGATGTTCTGTGATTCTGTGTGATCCTCACGCAGACTTTTGATAGACATCAGAATATTTTAGGAATGAAACATTTAAATTTTTTGCATGCTGTAGGTGATTCTATACCCTTCTGTACAGAGTTGACAGCTCTGAATATTGATTCTATATAAATGATCCATTTTTCCTATGACTTCCTTGCTAGCTTTGCTTGGTAACAATAAATGAATAGTTTGGATTCAGGGAACAGTAAACATTGCAGAGAAAACCAAAACGTCTCCAAGAATGTATTTTTTCTGTGGCTTAGACTATGTTATGCTATTCCACACTATTGAGATGGTTCGTGTTTGGAGACAAAAAAAGGAGGAGAAATCTGAATGGGAAAGCCAACTTTGGCTGGAACTGTACTCTGGTTTGAAGGAATGATAAACAATAGTAAAAAAAAAAAAAGGGAGGGAAGAAAGAAGTCAGAAATCTAGTTTCTCAAATATATATCATACAAATGGTATATTATGCAGAAGTTTAGAAACAGAAGTTAAAAAAGAGAGGGTAAAAAAATGGGCCCTGTCTTTCTTTTAAAGATGGAGTGCAACTGGAAACAGCATGCAGCCAAAGGTCAGGGTCAAGAGTAATAGAATCCTGGCACTATGTGCTAGTTTATCTTCCACACCATGAACTCCTGCCAAACCATATACACAATGTCATAGAGCAGGGAAAAGTGTCTGATATATCTCCAGAGTATTTATGAGGGCTTCTGTTTTGAAGATAGTTTCTTAGGTAACAGAATAATAACATAATGGGACTATGTCTCATTTATCAGGAACTTTTTTTTTTAATTATTGGCTTATTCTGCAAATTAAAGTGTGATAACCATTTTCCCCTTTCTGGACTCCTTCTGTCAGTTTTAAAAGGATTTGATTTCTTTTACTTTATTTTTCAGATTTGCATTGAAAGAAAGATTGCCATGGTGGCAGTACAAGTCCCGATTCAAATAAGACTAAGTCTTGCTCAGCATCTTAGGAAACAAATAATTCAGTTGGAATGACATGCATTCACAACATTTAAAAGAGTTGAAAGAAGGTCTTGACTAAGTTGTTTCTTCTTGGGCTGTGTGCCTTCCTGTCTCTCACATAGTGCTGTGTGTCATGCTTTGTTTCTTTTAGGCATGGTAGTATATTTATACTCTGCTTGCAAAGCCTTACGTCTCCAGCGTACAGTCAGAGCACAATGCAGTAGTTTTCTACTTAGTCCTCAAATGTATAAAATATTCCAAAATCAGTTTCAGAAAACAGCTTACGTACAGCATAAAGCACACATTTTAACAAAAAACCTTGCAGGTGAACAGCATGAGATGCTAGAAAACAATATGTCAGATGCTGAAGCAACACTGGGAGCAGAATGTCTTCATTAATGGAATGGGGATTAGACTCACAACAGCTGCTCTAATATTTATATTCCAACCTCTCATGAACTTTTATTAAGGGACAAGTGAGATCACATTAACTACAGCAAAACAAAATCCACATAGTCACTTACCTCAGAGTGGCCTATTCTTAATTTTCTAGCTCTGATCTGGCTTTCCTCCAGGTAAATAATTTATGTAGCCATGAACATTACTGATCAAGTAAGAGAGCACATGAGATGAGATGCTACCTATTTCAAAGTTTTTACTTCAACCAAAACTTTCTTAATGTTTATTTTTTATAACCATTTGTAAAGAAAAATACAGATAGATACTTGTTTCACTCCAATCAATGCATTTTTCAGTTAATCAGTTGTTTGATTAAGAGAAACTTTACATGGGACAAACACTTCCTTAGAGGACCTGATGAGAATTGTAATAAGTGAAAAGGTGCTCCTTCAAAGCTCCAGCTCAAATCCCCGCAATGAGTTTAACCTATTGAAAGGTTACAAAATAGATAAACTTTGAAAAGCTTCCAATGTTATGAATTAAACTGTCAAGGAGCTTCAAGGAGCTGGTCTAGAAGACCTTTAAATGTCCCTTCCAACACAAAGCATTCTATAATTCTGCAACTGTATGATACATAGTTCAGGACAGTCACAGCACAAAGCAATGGGGCCAAATTAAAAGACAGGAGGCTACATGCTGCTGTTATAAACAAGTTGGTTTGGGTGAACAAGTTAATTTCCTCTCTCTTACTGAATCAGACTACAGAACTGTGTTGTGATTAGTGACAGCAGCATTGATGCAGAGAAATGACTATAAAGCAGGGTTCTGCAGTGCTACATGAAGAGTACAGCTGAAGACCCTGAGAGCCTTTCTTGAGATCATTTTCCTTGAGATAGTCACTGGCTTTTGGCACTAAGCTATCAGACCCACAGAGACTATGACTCCCAGTGCTATTCATGGCTTTATCAAGCTCAGTCCACTATATGAGTTTTTAATTCCAGAGAACTGTTTGAAGGTTGTAAATTATACAGTAGGTCAGATCATGAAAAACCACCTGCAGCTGCATAATTCCCAGGGCTATACTGTCTAGGGTTAATGGCCGTTTATGATTCAGATGGTTAGAAAGCAGCATTGAATTTTGAGGCGTATTGCTGGCATCTGAGCACACAGCATGGAAAAGCGTAACCAAGAGGTGTTACACATATCCAAATCCAGGCAGTAGTGCTGCCCGTATCAAAAAAAACGCAGCAAGTTTATCCCTGTTTAGCCCACATCAAGTTAAATATCAGGTATAGCGGACCTTTTAGCAGCACTTTTTGAGAGACTGCAGAAGACAGACCTTTCGTTAAGTGTCATTCATCTACTAGCATCTAGACCTCATTTGAAAGATCTCTTCAGGTGCAAATTCTTCATGATAATTTATTTTTTCACTTTTTCAAGATTTTCCAACCTTTTGAAATGTTCTCCTAAATATTCTCCCATTTGAATGGAAACAATATTATTTCATAATAAAGGTGCAAACTCTGTCCTTCTACCACATGATTTTCTAAGTAAAAGGAAAAACAATTATCCTTGCTTTAAAATATTGTTGTGAGATTCTATCTTTGTAAACACAAATGCTGAACTCATGTATCTATTTGCATGTCCAAAACCCACCACACGGGAGTCTTAGACAGAGCTCAAGACCTACACTGAGTTCTGCACAGAATCCCAAACATATCATTTTTTGGGATGACACTAAAAGGTAGCAAACTCAACTTTCTTGATTCAATGATTCTTCTCTTGAAAGTTTCAGGAATATGCAGCACAATTTAAGTGTTAGTGTCTTTGTATACAAACCAGCATATAGCATTTCTTTGGCCAAGGAATACTACTGTTGAATGTCACAGAGGGTTAATCTTGTTAGCTGTTGCAAAACTGTGTCCAAAATGTGCTTGGGGTAATGCTGGCTCTAATTATTACACTGTATGGAGAGATCAGTCAGCTTTATTCCTAGCAATTCACTAACTTTTCTTTTGTGTAAACTTGGCACAGAAAAGCTTTTGCTATTGAACTAAATAAAACCCTCAGCACATGGCCATGGCCCAGGGGGACACTTTATCATTTGTATATAGAGAGACATTTGATTATGGCTTAATTATACAATATGCTGCTATTTATTTTCAATTGGTCTGAAAACTCCATAACTGTGGATTATTTACTGATGAGCTACTTACAATCCATTATTCTAATATGTTAATGTATTCAAATCCAAAAACATACAACTGTTTAATAAGTTAGTTCAAATCAGTTGGACTTTTATTGGTCTTTAGGAAGAAAGACATGTGGAAACTGACAATTTGGTAAATCAACAATGTTGAAAACAAACTTTGGGGTTTTTCTTTTTATTTTGGAAATGTAAAAAGTTTCTAAAAATTGTGCAGTTCATCATATCATTATTATTTGCTACTGTACTTATGTTTATCATCTTCTCTGGATGCTATTTAACCCACTGCAGAAATCAAATAAATAAGACAGTGAACAACATTTCCCCAAAGTTCTAAATAACGTGATTTCCCAGATTCACAAAATGCTTCATAATTATCCCTTTGGACTTCTAATTTTAAAATTACAAATGACAGTTTTCCCTTTCTTTCATTTCTCTACTCAACGTCTCCCTAGCCCTAGAGGGAATTGCTTAGAATATTTGATTTTGAGACAAAATGACACAATTTCTAGAGCTCTAGCAGGACCTGAACAGCATTTTTCTTCATCTACTGTAAAGGTACCTCAGTCAAGGGGTTATATCTTCTGAAGCAGCACTTTACTGTTAGGCAAAGATTTTAATCAAAGTTTGGTTCACAGAGAAAAGGCTAGAAGAGGTCAGTACTCCAAGGTTACAGGACACAAAATTGCAGTTCCTGTTTCTGTTCATACAGAAGGTTAAAGGTTTGCACCAAAACAGTTCAGGGAAGGCTGAGTGGCAGTAGTTTGTATGCCAGATAACTCTGTAACTTTCAGTTTTGCTACGAAAAGCAGGAGAAGAAGGAAGCAAGAAATAGGTGGTCCACTGCTGAATAGTTTTGCCTATGGACTGATTTGTTGCATTCTGAAACATCAGCAGAGGCACCGGTCTGTAATGCTTAAGTAAAAGCCAAAGGACTGAAACTAGGTGAGTGCTGAATATGCCGCTAGAAGCACATTTTGACTTCATGGACAAAATTTCTTACTTTACTCAGTCACTGTTGAGATCTTCGGCAAATACATTAAGTTAAGGTACAAGAGGTCACTTTCTCCTCCAAAATGCAAAACCAGTTGTGCATTACTAACTTGATGGCACATCACACTGACATTGAAGCAAAACCAGGACTCTAGCTTCTCCACTGTGTAAGTGTCATTAAAAGGAGACATTGCTTTCATTTGTTTCTGAAGAGTAATATGAATTACCACTTCTGAGGTGGTTTCCGACCAAGTCTCTATAAAATGTCACCCTATTGACAAAACCAGAAATGGCAGATTAAATGTTTCAGGTAAGAAAATAAAAGACACAAGCCAATATTGCTTCTCTGTCTAGCTTCTCTTTTATGACTTCTCAGAGGATTCCTCTATAATGCAGACTGCAGGATCAGATGCAAGTTTTATATAGTAAATTAACTGCATAAGTATGACAAAGTAAATCACTACTTGAATACAGTAATAAAACATTATATAAAGGCTTCACTATAGATGGTTTGTACAGAGTTTAGTAATTGAATGCTAGATATTAGAAGCATATTACATACTTTAGTAGTGTTTGTTATGGGTGGTTACAAGCGCATTAGTAGGTGTTATTGATCTGTTCGTTTTAAAATAACCTCTAAGAAATTATTTACCATTTACAACTATTACAAGAGTATCCCTTCTTCAGACATTAATTATAGAGCTTCCCTAACATTAAGCGTAACAGCTATCTACAGTTAAATGAGCCAATACTATACTTTTTCTGCCATTAGGTTTGCTGAGATTATGTCATTAACATCTGTGCAAACTTTTTAGTCATGGCTGAAATTATCAAAATTAAAATACTGACACTAATGATAACTCATATTCAAACATAGTGAAGTCAAGTAGTGCAGAATTTCAGCATTCATGGTATTTATGCTATTTTCTTAAGCTAAAATTTGGAGTCAGTCAGGGACTCACATAGCTGTCTTGATTTGCAAGAAAAGTAGCTGATTTTGCATTCGCTACACCAGCTTTGTCCCCACCAGGAAGTGCACAGTAGATCTAACAGGTCATGATGAGGGTGAGTATCAGACTAACAGCCCATAAATGTCTCATGTGTTTCATGAGTGCTGAGGTACATCTCTCCAGTGCGGTTTGCAGTACTTTTGTAGTGGGTAGAAATTCTGAAAACAAAAATAACTCTGATAGTCTGGAGAACAAAGCACATGAGAAAATTTAGTAGAATTGTTGCCTGGATTGGTGTGTGACTTCATGTGTCTCTGAACTTACTACTTATGCAGCCTACATACACACACAAACAATTTATTACTCAGATAACTTCCAATATTTTCTCTAAATTCCTGTAAAATCAGAAATTTTTTACCTTTTAAAATTAAGAAAATTCCTATTAAGAAAACCAAAGCTGTTAACTGTCTTAAGGAAGGTTTTGTTTGGTTACTGAAATATGATCAGGATCCTTATTTACATTTTAATACATTCATGGTATTAACACAAACACAATATTATCTGCTTTGTTTTTCTCTTCTTTGAAGTTTCAGTTCTTCGAGTCATCTTATTTTGCAAAGATCTTACAAGTCCCAAGGAAAGCATGTTTTAGGTCTCAGAGAAATGCAAGGGAGGGCTCAGAACGGTATCCTGACCTCTTTACGTGACTTTTTCACTTGAAAAATATGCTGTAACAAATCTAGACTCCTTGCATGAAGAATAGGTTTTGAGACAGGTGTTTTTTACAGCATGTTCTGGCAAAACTTTAGGGAGGCAGCAACATAGCTTGTGATTCGGTTTTGAGGATATTATCTTACGATGCAAAATATCAGTGACTGTTAGATCACTGTATTAGTGAAAACAAGCCCAATGTCTTGGTTTTTACCCTGTGAGACTACACATCTTGAAAAGCCAACCTTTGGGGTTTTTGTGAAAATCAGAATATAATTGTTTTTGAGTACTGATTTTCACAAAGTGTCTGTCATACTTTGAAAAGGTGGCACTTCAATGACTGATATTTAATAGACATGAGTATGCAAAATCAATATTTTTAAAAATTACAAAAACAACTGGTCAAATGTTTGCCCAGCTTGGACTTACGAGGCATGACTTTCGACTGCACATGAGACTAGCATCACTTTGAGCACTTTTGACTCCCCTAGATGTTTAGGTTTGAGTGACTGAGTTTTTTCATTCTGCACCTGGGGATGACCAAACTGGTATTCCTGAAAGTCCCCAGTCCAGTGGGCATTCAATCCCATAAATATGTTGACCAGAGTACAAACTATTGATGTTATTTTCGCGTCTTTATTCTGGAGATGGTTTGGGGCAAGGGTTATTCCCTACCACACAATAATTAGCCCTTTCTGCCTTCTTTCTACTGATCAAGCAGGACTGAGCCAAGGCTCCTAAAACAGAGAAAGCCATTCCATTTCTAATCTCACTCAAGACTAGAAACTTTAAATTAGGTTTCTAACGTCAGGTAGTCATCCTCATGTTTTCCACCCTGCAGAAATAGCTTAATTTCTCTTCTGCAGTGGGTCTTATCAATCACCCTTTTCAATAAACAAATTGCTTAAAACAGACAATGCAACAAGGTGACATCTGTGTGAAATGAATTGTGTTGTTTAAACTGCTTTTCTTCCAATTGTTTTTAAAACTGGGTATGGATTCAGAGAATTCTATAAGATATTGTTTATAGGTGGCTTTGATTCCTGCACTCATGAAATGCAAAATTAATACATATGTAAGTATATATTGCACAAATTTTTTTTTTAATCATTTCTTTGTCATATTAATAATTTTATATTTTCACCATTCATTCAATTCCTAAAGTAAGATTTTGGCATTGTTATTTATTGTTTCTTCTTAAAACGTTCTTTCAGTTTTTTCATGTATCTTACTCTTTTTCCCAAACACTTTAATTCCAAGTTTAATAAGCGACTTTGATTTTCTTGAATGTTCTGAGGCTACATTTTCCACCTAAATACCCCCTTTATGCCTCACCGCTGATGTTCTGCATGTTACAGATCATGACATTGCCCTCTGATTTTTCTGGGTTATATCTTGGTCATTAATCTTTCTTTATTGTGGTATGTTTAACAAACTGTTAACAATAATGATACTGGCAATGAAAAAGTGTGGTGCCCTTTAAGAGGCATTGTTTGAACTGATATTTAAAGATTTCTAATTCTCTAGGGTCAGGAAAGTAACATTTTCATGTTTTCACAAGTCACTTTGCAGCAAGTCTTATATTGTCCAGAAATGATGTTTAAAGTTTCAATAGCTTCTGGTTCTCTGTGCCACATCACCTTGCAATTGCCCTCAAATTGTTTCTGAATCACGTTTCTTCTGGCAAGGAGTGGTAACTCTCATCTTATATTACATTGTACAATGTACAGTGCTCTCACCCTGCTCATAATAATGTTAATGTCAGAATGAAAAATGATAAAATATAAATTAAATAGCAACCATATGTTTTCTGTAATGTGTCTTTTTTGTTTTCTGACCCAGGTAAACAGTTCTCTTGTATCTCCTCTTTAGATCTGCATTTTATCCCCCAGATTTGCCTTGTGAGCACTGGAGAGCAGGCATCTTCCTTGTGCCCAGGCAGCTTAACCTGAACTTCAGCTAATACAAAGTGATAGTGCTCACTTCCACTGAAAAAGCTTTTTGTTTTAACTAGCGAGCTTGTTAAATTACATATCTTCCATCAGTCTACGGTCATGTTAGAGCTTTACAAACAAACTTAAGCTTCCAGTCCATGTTATAACAAAGAACAGTGAATCTTTCTGTGGGATTATTCTAGTAAATGCTTAGCAAATTAACCAAACAAATAAATGTTACAAAATTCTACTGGTTGGGCTCCCCACCCTCTTCCTCCCCAGCCTCCACTAGCCAGCGGAAGGCACTCCATGGATATCATGTTCTCTAAAGAGGATGCCATCCAAAAGCTACAGAAATCACTACAATAAATTACAAGCCACTAGTTTTCTCTGGTCCAGGCGGAAGGTTATCTGTTGGACAATGTTGTCTCCACACAAGGATTTTTGCTACACGAGAGCTCAGACTACCTAAGCTATTGATCATTGAAAATTAACATGGGTAAGATTTCTTTTCCTCTGAAAGACTTTCTGAACTGCAGATACCCTTTGTTTGGTTCCTAGGGGCTGTTACAATGGTGGGCTGCTGGCAGCAGTATGGGCAGCAAAGGGTGGCAACATGTGTGTCGATTGAGAAGGTGACACTTACCATGTAGCTTCAGTAGTTTCAGCAAGCACTTTGCAGGGCCCTGAGCCTTGTCAGGGTGCTCTGTGTGATTTGCACGGGTGTGTACTCTCACTTCTGTGCTGACAGAGCACCCCGTCAGAGTCTCTGCTCTGATTTCAGCTGGTTTCCATGCATTTCTGTATGCATCAGACATTTTTTATCTGAATTCAGATTTCTGAGCAACAACCTTCTTGGGTTTCCTTGTCAATAGTTAGACTGCAAGAAAAGTGAAAAACCTGACTGACTAATGAGCAAAGTCAACATTCTTTAGTTTTGCCTGTGGATGCCAGATAAGAGGTCTTAATTCTTTAACAGTTATGTGAGAAATAATAAGCCAGATAACACAAGAATAATGAAGAGAACTGTTTGTAAAACAGTCTTGTATTAAATGTCATGTACTCAGCAGGTTAGCCTGATTAGATCTAGTGGCAATATTTATAAGACTTGCATAGGAAAACAGAACCTTTTGTACAGTCTTTTTCTCTTCTTTTTTTGTCCCCTGGGAGAGAAGAAAAGGCATTGATTCAAGCCTGGAAATGTATTTTAAAAATTTGCACACACAACAGTGAAGACCATTCTCATACACACACTTCAAACCCTGATCTAGATTCAAAAGGGCATATGAACCTCAAGTTATAATTCTATATATAAAAAAGCAATTTTCAGGGAAAGTGTGATTAATTTGGATGAAAATATCAAAGTGACATGGAAAAACAATAGGTACCAAGTTCCCTCTGGTTTTACTAAGTAACTCTGTGGAGTTCTTGGAAAGTTCCATCCTTTCTAACCTGGAGCTGGAATTTGGCAAAGCAAAATTTGGCACATTGGAACGTATTTTAATTCTTAAAACAGATTAAGATAGATCTTTCTTTGATGCAGCCCTGCCTGTTTGCAAATAAAGTGTAACACCCTACCCCACTGAGCTCAGGAATAACCAATAAGAAGAAGTAATTTGATTTAGTTACATTTTTCTTTGCCTTCCCAGGAATGAAATGGGCAGCTCTCTGACCAAAATGAGATCTTCCTTTCATGCACGCACTCCTATTGTCTCTGGGATTCCTGTGGCTTACTGCTTCCTTCTGAAAGGTTTTTTTGCCTTTTCATTTTGAGTTGTTCTAAATTTTGAGATTAGAAAATCAAACTTCCTTGGGTAATATAGCCAGTTTCTACTCCAGACTTGCACATAGCTTCCTCTGCATGGAGTCACCTACCCTTTTCAAAAACTGGGCTCTGATTGTTTTACAAATTCAGTGTGAATAAAAAGCAACGGTTACACACACGCCACTGAGGTTTAAACCAACTTACCATAGTGAGAAGGGATGTTTCAAGTCCCTTGCTCTGTACTTTGGCTTACTGCAAGTCATGTCTCATTCTGGTCATGACAGTGCCTGTGTGTAATTCATCCAGAAAGAAGTCTGCTCCGTGTGACATGCCTGCTCTTCATACATAGAAGCATCTGGACGACTGCATGAGGCATCCCTGCACGGCCAATGCATGAACATGGGGTATCACTGAATTAGACAGAGATAACTTCAGCCTTCAGAAAGGCATAGGTGCAACAGGTCATAGAATCATAGAATCATTAGGGAGTGTAAGTGACCTCGAAAGATCATCCAGTCCAATTCCCCTGACACAGCAGGATCACCTAGACCAAGTCACACAGGAACACATCCAGGTAGGTCTTAAACATCTCTGCTCCCATGGCATATCACTATGTCTCAATTCATAATTTTTAAACATTTAGGCAAGCATTAGACAGAAGCACGGAGAAAACCCTTACCTTCTTTTCCAGTATTTGTATGCCCTCTGTGTCTTTGTCTTGCTGGAAGACAAAGCTGGTGGTTGGTCAGCACTGCCAACACAAAATCATTCCATGCCTTTAAGTTAAAAACATGTTTGAAGGATAGTGGCCATCATTTCTAAAGCTTTAATAAACTTTACGGTAGAAATAAGTTTCATTTAACCCATTTATTTAAACAATCCATATTGTTTTATATAGAGGAAACTATCCAATGCAAATACAGCTAAATATTTTAATGGTTTACACATTCATTTTAGAAAGTTTTCTTTTAATTTGTTAACTTTTGTTCCTTTGAACCAGCTCAACCTACTCATTTAATCCCTTGAGGTTTCAAGGGACAGCTTGCAGAAAGTTATATACACAAATATAACAAACATTTCAAATAAAGCATAATGCATAAAGCAGAGAAAGGGAAAAAATTTGACAACAGCTGCTAGATTTAACACTAATAGTTTTGAAAGATTTTGGCTTAAAGGTTAAGAGTATCTTATGACAATAAGCAGACTTTGTATATAATGTCAACAGCCCTGTTGCAACATGTCCAGTTCTAATTTATTCTCATTCACTTGCATAAGACAAATAATATAATTATGTATGTATGGTTCATGACATTCAAGTTGGAAAAAAATTAAACAAATACTTTTTTTTTTTTAAGAATGGTGACTTCTAAAGGCTTTGGCTTAAATCCCTTATTAACACTGAGCCATTTTTGTATGAAAGTGATAACCTGAAAGCTTGCAAGTATTTATTTATTTTGATCAGATTTCATCTTTTTGAGCAGTTTTGCTTCTGGATATGCTAGTGGTATCCTATATCCTTTTTTCATTTCTTTATATGTCCAAAGCATTTTTCAAATTCTATAATTTACTTGATTAGCAAAAGATGTAAGGTGTTAAGAGCTGCACTCACCAAACTTTAAGGCTCAAATAGGATTAGTCAGGCATGCCGATAATTTGGATATATTTTTATTCTCTCTTTATACCATTCACATAATGGAAAAATAACTCAAGTTATATTAAAACTACATATTAATCGCACATTATGGTATATACTGTGTTTCAGTGAGTCTCCTAACATCAGTCATCAATCAGTAGAATGCATAGACACATTGAAAAAAGAAGAAAGCTCCTTCTTTGTAAAATCATATCCTTAGCTGATACAGAACATCATCACATTAACCCCCACTGTGGAGCTCTTTACATAAGAAGCAAAATTGATTTCTTGTGACTTTAGATGTCTGGTGTAACATAAACAATTGCTATAAACTAATTATCTAGGCTTCTATTGTATTTACATTATGGAGAATTAGGCACTTCTATAGTTTGATCACTGATCTGTCTGACACTTGTATTCATATTGGATCCTAAAAACTGGAAGACTCTATTTCTTTCCTTTGACTCTCATGGGATTCTAAGTTGTAGTTTATACATATAACTTTCAGGTGTCTTTAGGTAAGTAAAGCGAAATCCACTTCAGATGGAGATATAAATTACTGTATTTACTTTGAATAAAAGTAGCAATATATTTTAATGTTTTTAAATAATGCTTTTTGGTTTATGAAGGAGGATGAACTAGTGTTTAGTGGCTTTTACATGCATTTGTTTTACACGGAGAGACTACTCTGGCTTCAGTGAAAATTTTTTGAGATACAGGAGTTTAAATAAAACCAAAATCTCACTGAAGGGAAAATGAGATTGTACTAAGATGGATGGCAAAAATAAGATCTAACATAAAATGCATAGGCTTAGCATGAAATGCTCACGGAGAGCTTGGAAAGTACACTAGTGACATGTATCCGTGTAACAGTTCCAAAGCATTTTCTTTTGGATGATATTAAGACTTTATAAAACAAACATATGCTCATGCTAATATGGTTTTGAAGTAAATGTATTAATGCAAAAATGTCCAAACAATTGTGCCAGATTTCCTCAGGGTTTAACTCCCACAGCAGCAAAAACAAGTAGTCCGGAGTGTTTGAAACACTTTCCATAGGAGCATTTTTACCATGCCAAGAAGCAAAGCAGGAGAGCTGTGGCAATAAAGAAGTCTCCACAGCATCCGCATTGCAGGAGTGCTGCTGTGTCCTAGGTGGAGAAAAGTCCAGGTGTCTTTCTTCTTTGGTGTAAAATGCAAGAGAACCAGGACATTTTTTCTTTACAGAAGGAAATAATCAGGGGCAGAGACTGTGAGACATTCTCCTCTGTGAGAAGAAAGCAAGGGAGAGACTAACTGGTGGAAAATCTCATGCCTTTGCAGGCACATCAGTGTGCTGCTGCTGTGCTGAATAAAAAGACTGCTCTCAGTACAAAGGGCAAAGCAGGCCCCCCCTCCCCCCATCATATTTTACCAGCAAACACACAGGAGCTACAAGTCCTCCAAACTCCAGAGACCTGCACCCTACCAGGTAAAACCCCACCTTACTTCTCAGAAACTGGAAGACCTATAACCAGCCACAGGCTGATGACATCACTGTGTCTGGTTCCTTTTTATTTTAAAATAATTAGGCAAATGTCATTTTGTGGAGAAACATGGTTTAAGTAAATAAAACTGAATCATGTTTTGCTACCAGTCTGATCATAAAAATTTTCCCACCAGGTCCAAATCTGTACACAAGAAAAATTGCTGGGGAATCTTCACTGGCCAACCCAGGCAGGAGGAACCCCAACCCTTTGGGGATAATCCTTTAATGGCTAGAAGGTATTCAGCCAAAGCTTTGCAGACAGAGGACTGAATCAAGCATTTATTAACCAGATGATCTTGTTACTCCTATAAAGAGCGTTGGATACTATTGTACATTTAAAGCTCTTTATCTGCAGTATATGCCAGATTTGGATTTACTACAGGGGAGAGAGAAGAAATAGAAGAGGAAATGCTAAGAGAATTCTAGCTGCTCCCATTACTACTCATTAATTCAGCACATAAAATTGCAGTCCCTGATGCTCAACCCCCAATTCACTGCCTCTCCTCTCATACTGGGCTTTTATTCACTGCCCGAATGCTATCCAAAATAGTTTAGAGATACATATCAGGTGGAGTTCCTGGCTTATGTATATGTGTGAGAATCATAGAATCATAGAATCATTAGGGATTGGAAGGGACCTCAAAAGATCATCTAGTCCAATCCCCCTGCCACAGCAGGATCACCTACACCACATAAGTACACATATACACACATGTAAGATCCTGTAAATCTATTGTTGTGGTTTGAATGTGACTGAATTTCTTGCCTGAGGCATTACGAAGTTGCTGTGCCAAGCAGAGCTTTTTTTTTTTGCAACTCTGCACGCTGGTGCAACCAGTTTGGAATGTCCTGCTTTCAATTTCCTGCTTCTTTATTTCTTTGTCATCTTTCTTTAGATATGGACATAACAGTTGTCTGGGACATGGCGAATGGACACAGAGAGTGGAACCTCAGAGATTAGCAAGGGAAAGTCTTCACCTGCAATACATTATTTGATGAACTGTGGGGAGAGTCTTTCCTTCTTCAGTGGTCCATACGAATTGAAATGCTGGAAATAGAAGACTAGCTTGGAGGAACATGTCTCAGAGCACTAGCCCTTACAATAGTCATTGGCTCTAACGGACTTATGCATGCACTGAATAGGATTCCACATTTTCACAAAGAAAAGAACTTCTAGAAGTCTCTTCCCTTTGAGGGGGATGGACATAGCAGCTCCGCTTAGCTAATCACATGTAAGAACATGTGATTAATCTCTGTATGTTTTTGTGTTGAGTTTTTTATGTTGTGTGAATTAAATTTGTCTTGATTTTCCCCAAAATGAGCTAGTTTTTTGTTTTGCCTGCAACTGGGATCAGTGGTTTTGAACCTTCCTTGTTTTATTTTTGTTTTGGCCCATTAGCACATTGGCTAGATTCATTGATGAATCTTGTCTCACACCTGATCAACTGATCAACATTACTGGCAAGACAGCCAGGAGTTCAGCTGACATATATGGAGCTATAAGCTATAAGCGCTTGACATATATGGAGATAACATTTATTTTTGCACATTTGTTATTTGTATTTTTGATTTAGTTACTTTTTCTAAGAGTGTTTTCCTGCGTAAAATGGTAACTTATTCTCTTTTCTTTCTAAATTTCTGTATAAAGGTCAAACTCTGTTGTTGATTCACTTTAAATCGCAAGTCAGGAACATGTCTCAGGGTTATAAAATACTACTGTTGATGGAGCAGCCTAGCAATGATAGCTATTGATTGCAGATCTACCTTTAGATTGGATTTATGCTCTGCAGTCCTTTTACCTGCTCATAAAATGTAAGTGGGGTTTAAAAAAAAAAACAACAAACTGTCCACTTAGGAAAGCTCTTAACAGGTTTTCTGAGCATTCCTTTAAGTACCTGTTAATTACTCTACTGCGATGATGTGCACCTGTACAATGTCAGAATACCCACCGAGTCCATTGTTAACCTACCCGTCATCCGTTTACTACCCACGATTCACAGTCAAGGCGGTTTATGGTTATTGTCTACTGGGAGTTAGGTTTTAGTAGTACGGCAGTGTGCTGTACTACTTAATGGCTGCTCAAGTGAGATTGTTATAATGCTCACATTGTTGTCCTAGCCAGCACACAGCCCAATTGCTTTTTAAGTTATGGCATCAGCAAGCTCCAGGTCATCTGCACGTAAATCACATGCACATGTCTGCAATGTTGATATGGTAACTGGTAGCAATGTATACAATACTTTTAACCTCCAATTTGGTGGGTGCTCGGGATCAGATTATATGAAGTGTTCAGGTACGCTGCAACCTTGGGGGTTACAGCAAGCTTTGCTGATTTTAAATGTCACCATAAATTTTGAGTTGAACAGCTCACCTCAGCTCACGTGCAGCTTTCCCTTTGATAAGCCAGAAGATAGAGACTATAAGTGAGTTGCATTAAAACTCAGGTACATCTCTTGCATGCTCCACATTGTGGGTTTGGTATAAAAGCGTTCAGCTGAGGAGTCACCTTTTTTTTAGACAGCTACTGCTGCAATGCTGTGCGTGCACACACACATACGGACAGAAATATATGGGTATAGTCACAGCCACCCAATGCATAACAGGAAAACATAAACACTTTTCCAGCATACTCGACTCATCCCTTCAGCCACCACTACTCTGTGGTGGGTGAAGGAACTATTAGCTGAGTTTTGGTAACAGGTGGTGCAAAATGTCTTCAAATTCACTGCCAAGATGTCTCTGGTGCTTAGATGAGGTCTTTAGCAGTGTTATTTCTTTTCAAAGTCACAACCACAAGGCTAAACCATAATGATTTCTATTTTTTTTTCTGTTGTTTTCCTATTGTCAGTACTATTGTCAGTAGTGTGCAGGCATTGACATACCCAAGGAGATATGGAAAGAAGCTAAAGAATTTGTGATGAGTTTAGTGGCTATAACTTTTCCTAGGACCATTTGTGACTTGGACTTTTTGGAAATATATTTTCCATAGAAAAACAAAAGAATAGTTTCACCAAACGTAAAACCAACATGAACACAGGAATCACTCCCCTACCTCACATTTTCCACTGAAAATCTGAAGAATGCAGACTTTTCCTCATCATCCCAGCCTCTTTCTCAGCCAAAAAAGAAAGTTTTTCATTTTCTATATTAAAAAACAAATTAGCAGCTCCTCCCTCCAGATTTCAGTTAAAGGACAATTTGAAAGAAAAAGTTTTAATTGATCCCATTCTAGTGTCAAGAGCTTAACTAGATAAAAAAATCTGAATTCTTTGAGGTTTCTGATCTTAGATAGTATTCCATCAATAGGACTCTTCCTCATTACACGAATTTTTATTGCAACAGGTTTGCTGCCAACGTTACCTCCTTCAGCTAGCACAACATCAGTGAAGCAGCCCACTTCTCAAACAACTTCCCCTTTTATCAAAAACTCAGAACTGGAATTTTTAACAGATGGTATTTTCACTGCTTTGAATTTCTTACAGAGAATGAACTAAACACATTGACTTGGGCAGGTGGAAAGGCTGTGCAGGGAATCAAGGAGAGAAGTCAGGAATGAAAAGTGCTCAGTGTAGATGTTTTCCCTGCATTAAAAATGAGAATTTTACCCTAGTTTTCAATGGGATGAGAATAAGAGCAATTCTGAGCACTTTGGAAAATAATCACACTCCCCCAATGTTATTAATATGAGTCATAATTAGAGATTGAACATTTGATCCAAACCCCAATTAACTTCAGGGGAAATTTGGATCCAAACTTTACAGCCTGAATTTATTTGTGTGTTGGGCCAAGACAGAACTCCTGATCCAGTACTGTCCAATCCCTCTCCCACCAGCGAATCCTTTGAGGAATTAGAGATGAATATCTGGTTCAAGTTCTGACATTTGTGGTTTGGAGCTTTTCTGACAGTGTATTTTACACCACAAAATGCCAATTGTGCTTTAAAAAATGCATCTGTACAGGATTCTTAGGAAGAACCCAGGAAAGCCAAGTGATAAGCTTTCTTCAGCATGTTTGCTAATAAGGTGAAAATGCTCACAGATCACCAACGTTCTCAAAACTTTCTACTTTTGAGTCAGAAAGTTCTCTTCAGAGCACTAGGTACAGGTGATCCTGAGGGCTTGATTGTCTCTTTCTTTCTTGAATGGAAAACTGATTTCAGTTTGGTTATTCATTAAGCAAGTCACTACCCAAACTGAAAACCTGTAAAATAGACTTTCATGTCACAGGCAGACCTGGGAATTGTACTTGCTAATCCAAGACCTTTGTAAGACCACGCACTGTTTCATGTTGGTGGTGGCATCTGAGTGAGATCTCTGTGGAGGTTTAGAAGGAGGGTCAGGTGGTTTTGTATTGAAAGCTTCATCCTAAGACCAGTAAAATGAACTTTAACACTGCAAGAACTCTGGAATGCATTAGAAAACTTTTTTTCTCACATGGCAAATTAGCTAAAACAAACAAAAATTGGGACATTTAACATAATTGAACACCACCCAATTTTATGCAGCTCTGGGTCATACAGACTGTGACCTGATACATTTTTTCTCCCACCCTATCTAGCAATCTTGCTCAAAATTACTGCAAAATATTGCTTTTAGGAAGACAATCATTAATTATTTATGAGCAGTGTGTTTTACTGAAAGAGTTTAAGCTGTTTGCTTGAGTTATGAGCTCCATGGAGAGTTGTGGAAAAGTTTTTTCCCACCTTTTCTGTCAGTGAATGATCCATTAATTGCAAAGCACACACAAACTTTTAGGAGGCAGCATCATCCGCAGAATAAAGCTTTGGCCTCAAGAAAGATTGCCACTCTTAGACCAGCTGCATGACTTGGGTTGATTCATTTCTCACTCTGCATGCCTCAGTTTTCCATGTTGTAACTCAGCATTTGTCTTTTTTATGGAGACCAGTGTGTGTGGTGGATGAGAAGTCCTACACAAGAGGGGTACTTTCTTGTTTGTGAGAACAGTACCAGAGACTAAGAAGGACAATCTGTGAAAGAGATGGTAGGGCTTACTTTTGGGAGCCAACAGAAGAAACACTTGACCTTTTTTTATTTACAGGCTGGAACAATGATGACATTGCTAAACAAATAAGAAGGAAACCAGAGTTCAGGAGATCACATGGTATACTGTCATGACCCATACCATAATGAATCGCAAAATTACAGAGTCCTAGGGGTTGAATGGGATTTTTGGAGATTATTGAGGGTCCAGATACCCCACCAAAAGCAGGATCACCTAGCACAGGTCAAACAGGAACATGTCCAGGTGGGTTTTTTATGCTTCCAGACATAGAGACTCCACAGCAACTCTGGGCAACCTGTTGCAGTGCTCCATCACCCTCATAGTAAAGATTTTCCTGTTATTGAGGTGAGACATCCTGTGCTCCAGCCTGTACCTGTTGTCCCTCATTCTATTACACAGCACTGCTGAAAAGAGACTGGCCATTTCTTCAAAACCAACCTTCAGATTTTATAGACATTAATAAGATGCCCTCTAAGCCTTCCCTTCTCCGAACTAAAGAGCTCCAGCTCTCAGCCTTTCTTCATAACCCTACATTGGACTCTCTCCAACAGTTCCCTACCTCTCTTGAACAGGGGATCTCTGAATTGGATGCCGTATTCCAGATGTCGTTACACCAGAGCAGAGTAGAAGGAAAGGAGAAATTTCTTGCTGCGTCCGAGGATACCATTGGCCTTCTTGGTCACATTGTTGTCGCATAGAATCATAGAATCATTACGGATTGGAAGGGACCTCGAAAGATCATCTAGTCCAATCCCCCTGACACAGAAGGATCACCTAGACCAAGTCACACAGGAACACATCCAGGCGGGTCTTGACCATCTCCAGTGGTGGAGATTCCACAACCACCCTGGGCAGCCTGTTCCAGTGCTCCGTCACCCTCACCGTGAAGAAGTTCCTTCTCAGGTTGATGTGGAACCTTCTATGTTCCAGCTTACAACCATTGCTCCTCGTCCTGCCACTACATGACACTGAGAAGAGCCCATCTCCATCCTCCTGACACCCACCCCTCAAATATTTGTAGACATTAATGAGATCACCCCTCAGTCTCCTCTTCTCCAAGATGAAGAGACCCAGCTCCCTCAGCCTCTCCTCATAAGGGAGGTGCTCCACCTC
>VXBP01010690.1:112413-145290 GCA_013400115.1 Rhinopomastus cyanomelas
TAATGATTCTATGATTCTATGATTCTATGATTCTAATTTACAGGCAGTGTGCCTGTATTAGAAACTGTGTTTGTAGCAGGAGGAGGGAGGTGATTGTCCCCTTGTATTCAGCACTGATGAGCCTACACCTTGAGAACTGGGTCCATTTTTGGACACCTCATTACAAGGCAGACATTGAAGTGCTGGAACCAGTGCAGAGGAGGGCAATGAAACCGGTGAAAGGCCTGGAGAATGAATCTTGTGAGGAGAGACTGTGAGAGTTGTACAAACTGTAGAAGTATTGGTGCTGGTCTCTTCTCACAGGTAGTGACAGAAGCAGAGGGAATGCCTTCAAGCTTCAACAGGGTAGGTTTAGATTAGACCCAGGGAAAATTCTTCATGGAGAAAGTGGTCAGGCATTGCAATGGGCTGCTCAGGGTGGGTATTGAGTCATCACCTCTGGCTGTGTTTAAATCGCTTACATGTAGTGTTGGGGAATCTGTTTTAGGGGTGAACTTGTAGAGTAGTGTTGATAGTTGGACTTTATGATCCCAAGGGTCTTTTCCAACCTGAATGATTCTATGATTCTATGAATCAGCCAGTCCTCCCAGTTTTGTACTACCAGCAAACTTGTGTTTGCTTATGTCCTCATCCAGGTTGTTGGTGAAGATGTTGAATAGGACTGGCCAAAACACTGATCCCCGGCAAACACCACTAGCTACAAGACTCCAGATGGATCACGGCCACTGATCACTGTCCTTTGATGTCTATTGTTCAATCAGTTCTCAATCCACCTCACAGTCCAGCCATCTGTGGACCGTGACATTACACTGTCACATTACAATTACACATTGCACTGCTATATTGCATAGTGGCAAACCCATGACTCCTCCATCTCTGCTGCAAGCCAAGACACTGATACAGGTAGAGCAGCAAAGGAACAAGGTAGTGCTGAAGTAGTCTTGCATAATCCAGCCTGGAACTAGTTCAGCACATGGGTAATTAGCCATATGGACAGGTGTGGGTATACCCTGGCGATCGATTTCTACCAGTAATATCTAAGAAACTAAACTGTCTACCTTTTCCTACTTTCATAACTCAGCTGGGCCCAGGGCTATGGGCAACAGGTTCTTACTGCTCTACTAAATGTCCCATCTATGTTACAATGCAAGAAAGCAATCAGAGCATGTTCTGTTAAGATCCCTCCAGGCATTTTCACAACACTTAGGCTCTACCCAGTTTACCACATAAGAATAGTACAAATTCACTGCTGGTAAAAAACCTTCCTATAGATTTTGGCTTAATTTGGGAATCTAGGCAGATAGCAAAGTAAATACTCTCTATAATTACAAGACATTGATTTACTGCCTTCTGGGAAACAGACCTGCAGTAACAGTAAACAGCAGTAATAACAGCTTTTTATGCTTGTGCGTGCACACATGTAGGTGCATATATATGTCTGTATATACATATATATGTGAAGGTAAGTGAAATATTCCAGATAGAACACTGCAGGAGGAAAAACTTGGCCTCATGCACAGTACAAGATTTTTTCCTTTTCTTTCTTAACAAAGTGCATTCTGCCATTTGTGATAGAATTTTACATCATGAATATTTTATACCAGAACTTACCCAAAGCCATGATATATCCCAGAAATTAACTTAGGGAAATCTGGTTCTTATTATTCTCTGATGTACGTTGATTTATTTGCTTTCTCAAACAGGGAATTTTAGCCCCCAAACTTGGTATCTACTTAGCTTATTCTTAGCCCTTCCTTGGGGGAGGGGAGAATAATTTATTTCTTGGGAAAGTGTTGAATCACTCTTTTTTCAAGCTGTTCAACTAACTTCTATTATTTGCATCAGCATAAATCAAAACATCCATGTAAGCAGAATTCAGGACATCTTGTCTGCACTTATATTTGCATTTGAAAAACTTAATAGCCTGATGGGTAGAAAATAAAAGCTGAACTACAAAAGAAGGAGAAATGTATTAATCTGAAATGGAACTTTATATATTTTTTAGGTATCTAAGCCCCAAACTGCAGTTAATTCTCTTCTCCCATTTCAATCTCCACCTATCATCTGAGTAACTCTGAAAGCATCTGCATCTGAACTCGTCAGACACAGTACACTTGGACCTGAACATTCTCTAGGCACCTGTAGTTCTGCATTGTGTGAATGCCCAGATCTACCCAGGCCTTAATGGGATCCAGAAACTCAGCTGCATGGTGCCAAGGTTCCCTAAAGGGATTAATCTCATAAACATGCCTAAAGCCCAGTTCATATGTTCTAGGAGAACCAGGCCTACAATAATTTCTATTATCTTTTAAAAACAGTTTTCTGGAAAAAAGATAGTCACTGGCTTTTGCAAAGTAGTCCACTTCAGAGTGGATTTACCTGTGAGATGTTTGAACCCGAGCACGATTCCTTCTAAAGCTTGAGGGAGACATAAACCACAGTTCATCACATCCTGCAGAATGCTCTATCAAATCTGTTATAGTGTGTGATAAAGTATGATCCTGCTTACTTCTCCATTTGAAGCTGTACTCTTTTACTGCAACAACAATGTTCCTGTGCCTAGCAAGGAGCAACCAATGTCCTCGATTATTGATGCATTTAGCACACATGATAAATTGACCAAAACTTAAACCAAAGATTACAAAGACAGATGCTTCCTTGTAAATCCCTTCCAGACCCTAATAGTAGCACAAACAGAAGAGACTGGATTCAACATGTAAAACCTACTGCATAACTCAATGGTAACTATTTGTTGTCCTTCCGTCCAAGAAGAGACACTTAAACCTTACTCTCCAAATGTCTGATTTGCCTATGTCTGGATGGAATAGACTCATCAACTTCACCTTTCTCTGCTTCTCTTAGAAGAGATGATACCTACATGGCCACCGAAGGCAGAGTCTCCAGATGGAGGGAAACATCTTTCCAAAAATATGATTATGTGTTTAAACTATGAGAAGCAGAGGAAGCTTATAGTGTCATGAATCAAGACACAGCCCACTGAAAATTACAGCTGAAGCAGGACATACTGTTGGCATGCAGTGACTTGTTCAATGTTTCTGGCAAGGTTCACTGCAATAACTAAAACAGTGTAGTAAAGGACTGCCTGTTGAAATGCTGACCATGCACGGCTCCTCCTAACTTCCCTAAAAGCAAAAAAACTGAAGAAGACCATAAAGACTAAAAAAGAAAGAAAACCATAGGAACTGGTTTTCTTTAGGTTCAGCAAGTCTTGAGCTATTTCAATTCAATAGAAGAGTTTTTAAAATAAATAATTTAAGAATAAAATTTAAAAATAAATAGTAAAGAACGGTACCAGCAGAAACTGAGCCTTAGTATGCATTCAGTAGCTTGTGGGGAACTACACAGTTACACCAGGCAATGAAGATTCCCATTAATTCCCATATTTAACAGCATTTAACCACGTCAGTTCTGCATTTCAGCTTACAAACATGACCACATTTAATCACTGGCCCACCAATGTCTTGGTTTTACATTGTGTCCCAGATAAACATATCCCTGCTAGAAAAAAAGACCTCAAGAGAAGAGGATTCTTAGGGATACTCAGCATAGCTTCACCAAAGGGAAGTCATGCTTGATTAATTTGATAGATTTTTTTATGAGGACGTAACCAGGTGGATAGATGATGGCAGAGCATTGGATGTGGTCTATTTTGACTTGAGTAAGGCATTTGACATGGTCTCCCACAGCATCCTCAGAGCCAAACTGAGACAATGTGGTCTGGGTGATTGGGTAGTGAGGTGGATGGTGAACTAGTTGCAGGATAGAAGCCAGAGAGTAGTGGTCAGTGAGACAGAGTCTAGTTGGGGGCCTGTATCTAGTGGAGTCCCCCAGGGGTCAGTACTGGGACTAGTCCTATTCAATCTATTTGTTAATGACTTGGATGAGGGATTAGGATGAAATATCAGCAAGTTTGCTGATGACACAAAGATACGAGGACTGGCCGACACCCCAGAAGTCTACTGGCATTCATCAGGACCTGGACAGGCTAGAGAGCTGGACAGAGAGAAACTTAATGAAGTATAACAAGGACAAGTGTTGAGTTTTGCATCTGGACAGAAAAAACCTCAAGAACCAGTACAGTTTGCAGACCGACCTGTTGGAGAGCAGTATAAAAGAAAGGGACCTGGATATCATAGAATCATAGAATCATTCGAGATTGGAATGGACCTCGAAAGATCATCTAGTCCAATCCCCCTGACACAGCAGGATCACCTAGACCAAGTCGCACAGGAACACATCCAGGAGAGTCTTGAACATCTCCAAAGAAGGAGACTCCACAACCTCCCTGGGTAACCTGTTCCAGTACACCGTCACCCTCACTGTGAAGAAGTTCCTTCTCATATTGACATGGAACCTCCTACATTCCAGCTTGCAACCATTGCCCCTCTTCCTATCATCAGATGACATTGAGAAAAGCCTGGATCCATCCTCCCAACACCCACCCCTCAAATATTTGTAGACATTTATGAGGTCATCCCTCAGTCTCCTCCAAGCTAAAGAGACCCAGCTCCCTCAGCCTCTCCTCATAAGGGAGATGTTCCACCTCCTTCATCATCCTGTTTGCCCTACGCTGGACTCTCTCCAGCAGCTCCACATCCCTCTTGAACTGAGGAGCCCAGAACTGGACACAATACTCCAGGTGTGGTCTCACCAGGGCAGAGTAGAACCTCTCTTGATCTGCTAACCACCTCCCTTCTGATCCATCTCAGGAAGTTGTTTGCCCTCTTGGCCACAAGAGCACATTGCAGGCTCATAGTCATCCTGCTGTCCACCAGGACCCCAGGTCCCTTTCTCCTACACTAGTCTCCAACAGGTCAGTCCCCAGCCTGTACTGATACCTGCGGTTGTTCTTGCCCACATGCAAGACTATACACTTGCCCTTGTTATACTTCATTACATTTCTTTCTGCCCAGCTCTCCAGCCTATTCAGGTCTCGCTGAATGGCAGCACAGTCTACAGGGATGTCGGTGACATCACCCAGCTTTGTGTCATCAGCAAACTTGCTGAGAGTGCACCCTAATCCCTCATCCAAGTAATTACCGTACAGATTGAACAGGACTGGTCCCAGCACCAACCCCTGGGGCACTCCACTAGATATAGACCTCCATCTCGACTCTGTCCCATTGACCACTACTCTCTGACTTCTATCCTGTAGCCAGCTCACGATCCACCTTACTACCCAATCATCTAGACCACACTGCCTCAGCTTGGCTGCAAGGATACTGTAGGTGACTGTGTCAAGAAGTCAAAATAAACCACATCCACCACTCTGCCATCATCTATCTACCTGTTTATGCCCTCATAAATAGCTATCAGGTTGGTCAAGCATGACTTCTCCTTGGTGAAGCCCTCATGTCCTTGCTGTGACTAGAGACAGTGTCTAGGACAAATTGTTCCACCACCTTCCCTGGGATGGAGGTGAGGCTGACTGGTCTGTAGTTACCTCGGTCCTCCTTCTTACCCTTGAAGATTGGAGTGACATTTGCTATCCTCCAGTCCCTGGGCACCTCTCCTGATCCCCAGGACTTAGAAAAGATGATGGAGAGTTTATGTCCCTGTGTGACTTGTCTAGGTCAGGGGTCTTCAAACTTTTTAAACAGGAGGCCAGTTCACTGTCCCTCAGGCAGTGTTGGGGGCCAGGCTATAGTTTGTGCTGCCTGGCTTGTCCTGCCTGGGAGCTGGAGGGAAGGAGGGAGAGATGGGGGAGCCACCCGCCTCAGCCTGGCCGCACAGTCGGCAGGAGCTCATCTGCGGCTGCTCTGTTTCCACCCACCAAGCCCTGGCAGGCGGAGCTAAATACCGGAGGGCCGCATTGGATACCCTGGGGGGCCGTATCCGGCCTGCGGGCCAGGCTTTGAGGATCTCTGGTCTAGGTGATATTGCTGTGGATCCTTTGTGATCTCTTCCAATTGCTGATGTTCTGTGATTCTGTGAACATGTGTTCACATATGAGCTTACTTACCTACGTGTGGCTTGCAAAGAACTTCTGTTTTCTACTACACAATCTTTTTTAACAAATTGCATTATGAACACTGCTAATACTAAAGACAAGATTTTTTTGTATATTCCTTTTATTGAAAAAATTTTCCATAAAATTCCACTGAGAGTATAGATAAGACCATGCCTTAGATTTGTACTCAATTTTAAAATTCGTTAACTGTTTTATGTTTAGAATTTTCTTCAGTCTAATAAACTATCCTGTTTGTGTTGGTTTGTTTTTAATAAAAAATGATTATAAGAGATGTTTAAAGACTTTTAGTGATAGCATCTGGTCAAAGCATCCAGATTCCCACTGAATGTTTTTCATAAGTATGCAAAATGGTTTAGTTGTGTCTCTCTGTCCCATATTATGTCCCCACCAAACTAGCACGGTTTAATCATAGTTAGGTTAATCAGGCAGATGGAAGAAGATATATGAATTTGTATGTAACACCAAAACTCTGCGGCACTATTATATTTATTGTTTTGCTCTACAGACTAAAAAAGTTGTGTCACCACTTGTAAGTAATCTTTCATGTGGAACATCTGAAAGACATTTAGTCTTACTGAAAAGCAAGACCCAAAAATTCAAAAAACCCCACCAAAATAAACAGAAATAAAGGGATACCTAATTTCCTCCTCACACATCTGAAAATTTTATGTATAATGTGCTGCTCAGTGAGCAACTAAATAGCGAATCCACTGCTTACCTCGGCTTGTTAGCTACCTGCTTGTTTTTTAAAAGGCTTGTGTCACTAATTCTTTTTAAATTCCTGAAAATAAAGTTTAAGGCAGAAAGCCCACAGCATTAGTGTTGTGTTTGTAGGGGGCTTGCCAATCTGTTAAAATAGTATTAGATACACAACACATTAAACTCCCACCCTGGTACTTCTTTCTCTTTTCCTTAAGAATCTATACAACATATTATTTGGGAAAAACCCCAAACATAAGCAAAGGAAGCAGAGCTAGATGAAATTTTTATGCAAAAAGTTCCATTAAAAATGCTCTTTGGCTGTCTGTTTGTGCCCTTGAGTCTCATGAGTATACTTGGCAAGAGCAGAAAATCACTTACGGACTCAAAAAATGATACAGTACATTTTCTACCCTTTAAATCCTTTAATATGTCCCCAGTATCCCATGTAACTTAGAGAGGAACATCAGAAAGTTTAGATGCTTTTCTGAAGCTTGTTCAAACAATTCCAGATACTTTGGGTTGCAAAAATGGGATGGAAATTCTATAAGAAAAACATTTTTTCAGATCATCATACCTTTTGTATGGAATTAGAATAGAATCCTGCAGAAATGAAAGATCAGGGAACAGTCGCAGAGGTTAATATCTTTCCTATTTCAACAATTTGATGACCTGCATTTCATCTGATTCTTAGGCAGTAGGAGCTGTGCCTTTTGGGGACAATTGGAAGGTCTGGCGAACAGGCTTAACTAATTTATTTAATTTCACTGGGATGTACTTTAGGGATTAATAATGAACAACAATTGGTGCCTTGCCACATGCTCTCTGGACTGGTTTCATTGCTCTTCTTAGCTATTTCACAGCCTTTCTTTAGCCCAGAAAACAGCCATAAATCAAAACTAAATATTTACATAGCTTTTTGGCATTTTTCATGCATGACTGAAAAAGACGATGGGTAAGACGGTCATAAAAATTCCAAGGGAAAACATTTTATGGGCATTTGCTGATTTGTTTTAGAGTCTGATTCTGTTGATGCTAGGGTGGATTTAAAGAGGATCTCTCATGCTGGCAATTACATTGCACTGAAGGAATGAACAGATTCTTCTTCACCTGGAACACTGTGTTGAGACTTCATCTGGAATACGATGTCCAGCTCCAGAGCCCCGAGCCCCCAACACAAGAGGGATGTGGCCCTGTTACAATGTGTCCAGCGGAGGGCCACAAAAATGATTTGAGGGCTGGAGCAGCTCTTCTATGAAGACAGGCTGAGGGAGTTGGGGTTGTTTGGCCTGAGGAAGAGAAGGCTCCAGCGCAATCTGTTAGTGGTCCTCCAGTATCAGAAGGGAGCCTACAGGAAAGCTGAAAGGGACTTTTTACAAAGGAATGGGGTGAGAGGACAAGGGGTAATGGTTCTAAACAGAAAGAGGAGAAATTAGAAAGAATATCTTTAGTATGAGGGTAGCAAGACACTGGAACAGGTTGCCCAGAGATATTGTGGAAGCTCCATCCCTGGAAGCATTCAAGGTCAGGTTGGATGGTGCTCTGAGCAACCTGATCCAGTAGGATGTGTCCCTGCCCATTCAGAGGTGTTGGAACTCGATGATCTTTAAAGTCTCTCCCAACTCTAACCTTTCTATGATTCAGTGTGAATCCCATGAATGTACCCATTAAATCCATCAGTAGAATTGCTCCATTTTTTTACTAGTAGAATACAGAGAAGCATTTGGTCTCAGATTGCTTGCTTTGAGGATGCTAAAATCTAAAAAAATCTAGAAGACAAATGTAGGTGGGAACAAGTAACTTCAATAACAAGGGCAATTAGTGAATGATTGTATAGTTAAAGATCATTATCTAACCTAAATAACCATAAAAGACACCAAGGCTCCAGAAGTGTGTGCTAACTTCAAGCTTGAGTTAAACACAAACAATGATCAAAATTGGACAAGAAGGCTAAAATTGGACGAGGCTGAACCTAGCCAGCAAGAAAGTTTGAGCACATAACTACTTCTTTCCAAGGAAATACTCTTATATGGCACAAACACATTCGTCCAAGGGGACCAGGATATCTAGCTAAGCTACAAACTGAGTTGATCAGTATAGGAATAGATGTTCGCAGTAATTTCTCCATAGCATCAGGGCTGATGATGACTGCCATTGGGGTGTTAGGTTTGATATTGAGTTGGCATACATTTGCATATATTTCATATTCTTTTTATTATTTCCATTAAAGCAGTTTTAGTTTTGTTTTCCAGTCCTTAAGTTTCATTTCCTTTCTTTTCTCCTTTGGGAAGGGAAAGGAGTTAGTAGAGAGCATGTGTCATTCACATGGTGTATGGCCCAGCCTCAACTCTCAACTGTTGATAAGATTCCACCACTCCAAGTCTTTATTTGTCTAGGCTGAACAGTTCCAGCTCTCTCAGCCTTCCCTCAGATGTGAGAATTTCCAGTCGTTTAAACATCCCTTATTGGACTTTCTCCAGTTATGTCCATTTCCCTCTTGTATGGGGGAGACAAAATTGGACACAGTGAACAGAATCGAACACAAGAATTATGTTAGAGATAAAGTTTTATGTCAAGTATACAAAACACAGAAAATGGTGAAAGTTTAGTCTTCCTCAGGCAAGATAAAGTCAATCTGCATATATATGCATTACTATAAGGTTGTGTATTAAATGTTCATCCACTTCTTCCACGAATAAAAATATCCAACCAAAACAATCTAAAATAACTGAAAAATTTTTTAAGTTGCCAACAACTTGATATCCTCAGTCTATTCTTTTACACATCAGAAGCTGAAGTGCTAATGAATATAAACAATCCTTGCAGGTCTTTTATGCTAGGCAGAAAATTCAAATATGCAAGTTGATGATCTTCTGTTAGTGTATGTAAGGGCTATGCAGATCTCAGATACAGCAGTTGGTGGACAAACTTGATTTTAACTTTGGCAACCAACTTACAGATACTAGACATATTCTGAAGCATTATCCCCCAAGTTAATACCTGATTTTCTTGTAAAGTGAATGTGTGGAGGGATGTGTCTGAAGTTGGATGAGTTCTGAATCTGAACATAAGCACTTGAAATTACTTCCTGCTTTCACCCATACCTGCTTTCCTTCATTTAGAACAAATTTACATGACTTAAACACTTTTGAAACGACTGATTCAGATGCATGAAGAAAGTATACCTGTCTAAGACTACCTGGTTTTTTTTCCCATAACTCTTAATTTTCCAAAGATATTGGCTTATAATTCAGTGGATCTATTATTCAAGGTATAGGGATGCTTATTATTTCCAAGTTGTCTCAAATTGGCCATAAGCCTAGGAAGAAATTAATCAAGCCTCTAAAATGTAACTCAAAGTCACTAGCTTAGTTCAATCGTATTGTGTCTCCTAATGTCTCAAACAGGCCATACAGTCAGAAACAGAGGTTATGGTAGTGGCAATCTGTACATTTTTAGAAAGTTTAATGCTCCGTAAACACATTGTCTCGGAACTTCAAACAGACCTCTGTCTCCATCAGAGGGTTGCAGTGCGTGCGTGTTGCTGATTTGTATGTAATTTTATTCCAGGGTGCAATTACATATTTTCATAAATCCTTATGTCCATACAGAAACACACGTATACATACAGAATCATAGAATCATTCAGGGTGGAAAAGACCTTTGGGATCATCGAGTCCAACCATCAAGATCACAGAAACATACATGCAGACATCTAGGGTGGGGTGTCCCCGCCCATGGCAGGGGAGTTGGAACTGGATGATCCTGTGGTCCCTTCTAACCCTGACTGACTCTATGACTTGGTCTAGGTGATCCTGCTGTGGCAGGGGGATTGGACTAGATGATCTTTCAAGGTCCCTTCCAATCCCTAATGTTTCTAATATTCTATGATTCTATATGCATATACTTGTATATGAGCATATCTAAGTATGCGTATATTATAAATAACTGTATGAATAGCTGTTTTATTCAAGTTTGTTGATAGCTTGAGTTAATGAATGGTTAGAATTTTGGCACGTTCCACTGGAGTTTGGATCCAGTGCTCATAAAACTAAGCAAAATCCTGGAATCTCATCTAAAAATGGACACTTGCGGCATGTCTCTTATTATTATTACATATGATCCATAAGGTCTGCTGAAAAAATCATAAAAAACTGGAAAGCAAGATTATTAATGAAAATCAGGTTCTATTTAAAGCTGGTGGTTTGGCATTGCTGAAAAACTATGTGATTTCAGACTATAATGATCTTCATTTATCCATTTCATGACAATTTATTTTAATCATATTTAGTCAGAAGCAATTCCCATTTTTTATTTTCTTAAATTTTTTTTTTTTTTTAAAAGAGATGATGTAATCTGTTGGAATAACTAGTGCACAGAGTAAGATTTCTCTAAGTAGTCTGTTAGCACTACTCTATGTTGCGGCATTTAATGGTTTAGAAACTTCTCTAACTAACTTGTTCTTCTATGCTCTCTATATATAGTAGAAGAAGCTTGTTTGGAACCCCACTGTGCCCATGCGGTTTCTATATATAATTTGGTTGTATAATGGCAGAAAAAGACAAAGCAGTCCATACCATGCCTGATATTGTGCAGGACACAAATGAAGATGGCCTTGGCTGCCAGTGGTTTACTGCCCAGCATCTCCAGCTTGAAAGCTACTCTGTTGGATGGACCCCCACCTCCATAATGGAGCTCTACAGCAGCAAATGAACTCTTTCATATACTGCTGGTCTTTGCATATGCAGTTCATTATGGGGCTGTGGCCCAAAAGTCATACATGAGAAAGAAAATAAAGAAGAGAGGAAAGAATACACACATTTCAGTTAGCTTACTCAAAGATCACTCAAGGCAGTTGATTTCCTTTAAAACTCCAAGAAATATCACTTTTAGAAATCCATTTTGGCAGGTGACATATAAAAGGAACAACCCATCTGAAAGTAGTGTTGGCAACATTATTTGTTATTCCTTTAAGGATCATCTGTGCCGTAGATCCAAAGCAGCTTGTAAAGAAATACCTCAGGAAAATAAAGAAATTTAACTTTTCAAAGGTTTCCTATAGATTCATTATCTATAAATACGCATATAGCTGTATTTAAAACTATTTCCAAATGCAATTACATCTCAGTGTGGAAAATTCAAATAATCCTAAATATTTTAGACTGTTTTACACCTTTAATGTGCAGCATAAAATTAACTAAGTAATATGATTTTGCTTGCAGTTGTACTTACATATAGTCCAAGCTACTGGCATGAAAACAGCTTCAGCAAGAGACAGAAAAGATTCTATTAACACACATCAATGAAATCAGTGACTAAGAAACACATAGGTGGAACGGGAAATGTACTTTAACTGAGACTTCAGCCTCTCCACCTAAAAAAATTACCTCCTGGGATGGAATTCCATTTGTAGGGATTGTGTTGCCAGGGACAATACACGGAGGCAAATGGTTTTTTAACAGCTAAATAGCAGTAATATCCTTCCCTTACATTATTAAATACTCCATCAACAGAGACTCTAGTCAGAAGTAGTAGTCTGTCAGTAGTAGTAATCTGTTTGAACTCTAATCAGATACCGATACATTTAAGTTGATTCTTCTTGGTTCTTCTTGGCTGAAAGCAGCTGTTACTATAGCATGGGATTTGGAGTGGACAGTCCACTATAGTAACTAGTTTTCACTAGTCACGCATTGAATCCAATCCTCGAAACAAAACAATTAGAGGAGTCAGATGAGATTGAGGAAAAACACTCAAATACACAGGATGACAAGGTGGAAGGAAGAAGGGTAAAATGAGATACTTGTATGTAAAATATTCCATTAAAACACAAGACTCTAGCTTGTGGAATGTAATTTCTCATGTTTTATAGGAGTTCAGGCTAAATAGTCATGTTCGTTCTGCCTTGTATACCTCTGGAACTGTAGCCCTGCTATCTTTGTAGAAAACAAAGATCCTTCTTTATTCAAGGATGATTTTGCATTGTCACTGCAAATTAGTAGATCTAAAATAAATTTTCAGATTTATACTTAGTTATCTCCTTTTTATGATACAGCTGAAAGAAAAAGTAACTAACACTAAAAATAGGCAACTTTTGATAAATATTAGAATCAAAGGAAAAACATAAGGTACTGTTCATAAAATAAAAATAAAAACATTTACATTAAAATATCAGAGAATCACAGAATCCTTAGGGATTCGAAGGGACCTTGAAAAATCATCTAGTCCAATTCCCCTGGCACAGCAGGATCACCTAGACCAAGTCACACAGGAACACATCCAGGCAGGTCTTGAACATCTCCTGTGAAGGAGACTCCACAACCTCCCTGGGCAGCCTGTTCTGGTGCTCCGTCACCCTGACTATGAAGAAGTTTGGTCTCATATTTATGTGGAATCTTTTATGTTCCGGCTTACAACCATTGCTCCTCATCCTATCACTAGATGACACTGAGAAGAGCCTGGCTCCATCCCCCTGACACACACCCTTCAAATATTTATAGACATTAATGAGGTCACCCCTCAGTCTCCTCCAAGCTCAAGAGACACAGCTCCCTCAGCCTCTCCTCATAAGGGAGATGTTCCACCTCCTTCATCATGTTCGTTGCCCTATGCTGGACTCTCTCCAGCAGCTCCACCTCCCTCTTGAACTGAGGAGCCCAGAACCGAACACAATACTCAAGGTGTGGTCTCACCAGGGCAGAGTAGAGGGGAAATAACCTAACCCTAACCCTAACCACCCCCTTTCTAATCCACCCCAGGATGCTGTTGGCCCTCTTGGCCACAAGAGCACACTGCTGGCTCATAGTCATCCTGCTGTCCACCAGGACCCCAGGTCCCTTTCTCCTACACTAGTCTCCAACAGGTCAGTCCCCAGCCTGTACTGGTACCTGCGGTTGCTCTTGCCCACATGCAAGACTATACACTTGCCCTTGTTATACTTCATTACATTTCTTTCTGCCCAGCTCTCTAGTCTGTCCAGGTGTTACTGAATGGCAGCACAGTCTGCTGGGGTGTTGGCGACACCACCCAGCTTTGTGTCATCAGCAAACTTGCTGACAGTGCATGATAATCCCTCATCCAAGTCATCAATGAATAGATTGAACAGGACCGGTCCCAGCACTGACCCTTGGGGCACTGCAGTAGATACAGGCCACCAACCAGGCTCTGTCCCATTGACCACTACTCTCTGGCTTCTACCCTGGAGCCAGTTCACAATCCACATTACTACCCGATAATCTAGACCACACTGCCTCAGTTTGGCTGTGAGGATGCTGTGAGAGACTGTGTCAAATGCCTTACTCAAGACCACATCCACCACTCTGCCATCATCTGTCCACTTGGTTATGCCTTCATCAAAGGCTATCAGGTCGGTGAAGCATGACTTTCCCTTTGCAAAGTCATGCTGACTGTCCCTAATGACCCTCCTGTCCTTGATGTGCCTGGAGACAGCCTCTAGGACAAATTGTTCTATCACCTCTCCTGGGATGGAGGTGAGGCTGACCCATCTATAGTTACCTGGGTCTTCCTTCTTTCCTTTTTTGAAGATTGGGGTAGCATTTGCTATCCTCTAGTCCTCAGGCACCTCTCCTGANTCCAGTTGTTCTCTCACATAGAGGGCAACTTCTCCACCCCGCCTTGCTGACCTGTCCCTTGTAAAAAGGACATAGCCGTCCATGACCACATTCCAGTGATGCGAGCTGTCCCACCATGTCTCTGATAATTGCTACGAAATCATAATCTCCTGACTGGACACAGATTTCTAACTCCTCCTGCTTATTCCCCATGCTACGTGCATTGGTGTACAGGCATTTCAGTGAGCCAAGTGCTCCAATTTCACCCTAGCACAGCGAGAGGTCACCTGTTCTTCCTTAAGACCAGAGCTCTGCCCCACTGGTGCTCTCTCATCATCTCTTCCACCCCCTCTTGAATCTAGTTTAAAGTCCTCTGAGTGAGTCCTGCCAGCTCCTTCCCCAGAACGCTTTTTCCCCTATGAGATAAACCCCTCCCATTTCTATTTGCTAGGTCTGGTGTCTGAAAGAACCCAAAGCCCTGCCTGTAACACCTCAAAATGGAAGTAATGAAGAGAATACAATTTGTGCCCCAGAGTCCTTCACCAAATATCCTAATGCCTTAAAGTTTTTCTTCATTCCCTTCAGACTATGGAACACAGCTTCCTCCCCAATTATCTGGACAATCAGCAGTGGGTTATAGTCAGTAATCTCACCAGGTTAGGGAGCAACCTAGTGATGTCCCTGATTCGGGTTCCCGGTAAACTGTAGACTTCCCTATGATGGGGGTCAGCTCTGCATATTGGGCCCTCAGTCCCTTTCAGGAGTGAGTCTCCAATAACTAGGACCCTTCTCTTCATTGTAGAGGAGGTCATCATAGTACTAGGAGCCTTCCTGGTTTTATCCAACTTTGCCAGGACCTTCAGTGTGGGTTTCGTATTCTCTATATCCTTGTCAAATTGGCTGTCTTCCAAAAGCAGCTCATAGCTATTACTTAGCGGCAACTGGGGAGGTGTGCCAGGCAAGGGTGACACCCGCCTTCTGCCATGGCCTTGCACTTGGCTCCACTGACCCATTCTGCTTAGGCTTCTGTCCTCCACCTGGGAACTATAGGATACAGTCCTCTCCCAAATCTGGTTATCTTATTTAATCTTATTTAGCCATTGTCCAGACTGCTGAGCCTGGCTTCACCTGTCTTCATCTGTTTCAGCCTCTCTAGTTCTCCTGAGCCTTCCTAGTTCGGCTTGCAGCCTTTCAACCTCATCTTGCAATTGTGCCACCCGGTCAAGCAGATAATCTACCTGCTCGCACCGTACGCAGCCAGGAAGATGAGAGAAAACTCTGCATTCTTGACAGCCTATTACCTGCACAACCTCATCTTGTTGGGGGACCTCTGTTTGGGTTCCCTCCTCCACGTGCCTGGTCTTCCTCTGCTGCTGCATTGTTACAATATTTTTTCCCCTCCCCAGCAGCTAAAGCGGCTGCATTCTCGCTGCTGCCTGCTGTCTGAGCACGACTTCCGGTTTCCCCATATGGTTTTAAAAAGGATTTTAAAAGTGTACCAATTTTGCTTTTCTTAATGCTGTCCCAGTACCTGTATGTACAGCTATAATTTCCAGTGTTGGAAAACTAAATTAATCAGTGCACCAGCTTTCTCATTCCTTTCTGGGTTGTATTTTAAATCACTGGAATACAGATATAGTGGCAGTGACTTGCCCATGATAACACAAGTACCAGGAAACCATAAAAAGGCTTTGTCTTGCTTGTGGTTCATAGAATAACAGAATCATTCAGGTTGGAAAAGACCCTTGGGATCATTGAATCCAACCACCAATCCTACTCTACAAGTTCAACCCTAAACCCCAACACCACATCTAAGTGATTTTTAAATGCATCCAGTCGCGGAAACTCAACCACCATCCTGGGCAGCCCATTCCAGTCCCTGAACATTATCTCTGTGAAGAATTTCTTCTTGATATCTAGTCTATACCTACCCTCTGGTTCTGTCACTAATTTCCTGTAAGAAGAGACCAGCACCAACATCTCTAGTGTCCTTTCAGATAGTTGTAGAGAGCAATGAGGTCTCCACGTCACGTCCTCTTCTTCAAACTAAACAGCCCCAACTCTCTCAATTTCTTGCAAGATTTATTCTCCAGGCCCTTCACCAGCTTTGTTGCCCTTCTCTGCACTTGCTGCACCATAATGTCTCCCTTGTACTGAGGTGCCCAAAACTGGAGACAGTAGTCAGAGTGTGGCCTCCCCAGTGCTGAGTACAGAGGGACAATCACCTCCCTCCTCCTGCTGGACACACAGTTTCTAATATGGGCCACCTGAGCACACTGCTGGCTCATATTCAGCGGCCTGTTAACGAGAACCCCCAGGTACTTTTCTACTAGACTGCTTTCCAGCCTCACAGCCCCAAACCCAAGTTCCCTTTCTGCCAGAAAGGTTCAACAGGAACTGGCATTAGTGCTAGTTTCCTTTGGAGTGTGCGTGCAACTCATGGCATATTGTGTTCATCAGAGTAGGTTACTTTGCCTTCAGAGTAGCACACCCTTAGAAGTGCATTTTCTCTGCTGCTCAGATACAAACCTGCATGAAGTGTAACAGGGGAAATAAAAAGGAAAGGAAAAAAAAAATTAATCATCATCTAGTAGCTGGAAGTTATTTCCAGTTTGCAACCACTGGAAGGGTTGCCCGGAGAAAACTTTTCCTGCTGTTATTACAGAATAATAGGTTATGGATGCTGAAAAGCAAACACAACTTGTGGTTTTCTTTTAAGTCACACTGCAGGGCTATCTCCCACTTAGCATTTTAGCATCATGTTGTTTAGGAACGGTCACGTTTTTACTTTCAAGACACCATTTGTCTTCAGTCCCCTCTTGTGATCTGCAAATAGTTACACAATTTTTTCGGGCAGGAAGCCAAGTACTTGCTTACAAAAGCTGCTTCAAGTGAGGTTTCACTAATCATGGAGGTCTGTATTGTGTTAAATAAATCCAGGTAACCTTCATCAAGTGACGTTTTTGCCTTTAAACTATGGAATATGCAGTCACTGAAGGCTGCAGTTTCAGGCCACAAATTCCTATTCACATGATAATTAGTTAAATAATTATGTAGAAATCACTGTCACTGTTTTGAGTTTTTCAAGCAGCTCAGACCATCTGCAGTTACAGCAGTAACTGGAGCCAATTTCTGATATTTTATTTACATCAAGCAGCATGTTTATTTCAGAATCTTTACTAGAAAGATTACGCACCACTGAAAACAAGATTTCATTTGATGTCAAGGCTGCAGTATTAATTAAAGTTAAATCAGAAAGTAGTCTTGGTAGCAACAAAGCTACTGTGTTTTTACACTAGTGTGATGGATAAAAATGCTTTGACTACTCTCTACGTCCATTCATCCACAAGTCAAGATATATTTCTAAATACATAAATTCTCAGACAAAATAGATAGACCTCTCTGTCCCTACTTTTAAATGTTTTTTCTACTCACAGAATCACAGAATCATAGAACATTAGGGACTGGAGGGGACCTTGAAAGATCAGCTAGTCCAGTCCCCCAACCACAGAAGGACCACCTAGACCAAGTCACACAGAAACATGTCCAGGTGAGTTTTAAACATCTTCAGAGAGGGAGATCCCACAACCCCCTGGGCAGCCCATTCTAGTTTTCTCTATTGTATGAGATTATCATATATTGTCTTTGTCTTTTAATGTTCTTTCTATGCTACCTTAAAAATTTTATTAGGTTTTCCACACTGGAATTAGACAGTTCCTGAATACTGCAGTGAGGGATCCCTATAGAAAGAGCAAGAAGTGTGCTTTTGGGTAACAAAACACTTTATGGAAGAATTAAATAAATTAAAACTTTTTTCTTCTGATCTGTAATACCAGTTGCTAACAATACAAACAAACATAAGCATTGTTTATGCTCTCTGTGGCAAGACCAGTGTCTTCTATTAACCTTTTTTCTCCAAGCACATATGAGCTGTCAATCAGCACAGAACTGCTCTATGAGGGCAGACAGAGCACAAAGATTTATCATGGTGTAGGCTATTTCTTTCCAAGTAAATGATCACAGAAGTCCAAAATGGTCTTTGAGAGTTCAATACTGAACCAAGTAAAGGTGGTGAAAGAACTGATTTGAAGAGTATGAGACCATGGATCTATCAACTTTGTGCTGAAAGACACAAGGAACCTCTGACAAATGCCACTTAGGTATAGTCAACCTCAAAGTCAGTCACTTGGCAGACTGGAGTGTGTCGTTGCATTGTCTCAGCCATATTATTCCCCATCAGCACAGTGACAGGCAGAGCACACTCACTTCTCAGGTGTCAGTAGAAACATCTTTTACTTGGCTGCCCCAAGACCATTCCAACACATCTGTTGCTGGCATTGCCTGTTACTGTTACATGAATACTAATGTACATGCTGAGATTTTGATGATTGTTGACCATTTTTTATACTAATGGCTGAATTATCAACTTTGATTGAAACTGAGCTTGCTTAAGACTATTAATTCTACCCCACCAGAAAACCCTTTTTCTACTATGTGGAAAAATAAGAGTAATCTTTCTGCTGCGCTTGAGAGATGGGACACTGCTTGATGAAAGCAACATGTTCCTCTGTTTATTAGACATACAGGAGTTTCTTATATAAGATTTGATACCTGCTCTACAATAGCAGTGGCTGGCTAACAGTTCCAGTAAACACTATCTGATGCTAATTAGCTACTATTATCACCTAAGCAAGCTACATATCAAAACACACAATGGATGGAGAGTGTTATCTGCTGGAGCATTGTCTTTATCAGTCCTTGCTGCTCCGGGGGGACCTCCAAGTATCATGTTCCTGCTGTTAGCTAAAGAGTTTAGCTTCAGCAGGATGTAGCCCAAGGCTTCTGGCCCAGGAGCGGTAGCACATTTCCAGTCATCATTTCATCATCAGACATCAGCTCAGCAGTGCTGTTGGGTCTTTTGCAGACCGACATCTTTCCACCTATTTGCTCTTCCAGATGCTTTAAGAAGTGCCAATGAAATGCAGATGTCCCAAAAGAAGTGTTTTTAATACTGTTCAAATTAACCTCTGTGAATGTTAATGAACACTGTTTCACTAAGGGCAAATCATGCCTGACAAATTTGGTGCCCTCTTATAATGGGTTTATAGCATTGGTGGATAAGCAGACTAGATGATCTTTCAAGGTCCTTTCCAATCCCTAATGATTCTATGATTCTATGATCTACTTGCACTTGTGGAGAGCATTTGACAATGTCACTCTACATAGAATCATAGAATCATAGAATCATTACGGATTGGAAGGGACCTCAAAAGATCATCTAGTCCAATCCGCCTGCAACAGCAGGATCACCTAAACCAAGTAACATCCTTGTCTCTAAACTGGAGAACCATAGATTTGATGGATGGACCACTTGGTGGATAACAAACAAATAGTTCTGGGCAAAGGCTCAACATCTGAGTAAAGAGCATTCCTCACAGGTTGGTATTGGGACTGACACTGTTTAACATCTTTGTTGACCAAATGAACAATGGGATTGAGTCTACCATCAGTAATTTTGTGGATGACACCAAGCTCTGTATTTAGGTTGAATTCTGCAGGCAAGAGCTGCCTTCCAGAGGGATCTAGACAGACCTGGGTGGTGGGCCTATGCAGACCTCACAAAGTTCAATAAGTGCAAAGTCTTGCACCAAGGTTGGGCCTATCCCAAGCACAAATACAGGCTGAGAGATATCTGGTTTTGAGAGCAGCCCTGTGGAGAATGTGTACAATTCAGAAATAAATTTTTGCAGCCTAGAAAGCCATCCATACCCTGGGATACTTCAAAATAAACATGGCCAGCAGGTCAAGGAAACTGATTCTCCTCCTTTATTCTATCATCATAAACCTCATCCAGAATACAGTGTTCAGTTATGGGGCTTCTGCCATAAGAAAGTCATGGACCTATTAGAGCAGATCCAAAGGGCCTCAAACATGATCAGAGGACTGCAACATCTCTCCTATAGTTGAGATAAGTTATCACACAGTATCACAGTATTACCAAGGTCGGAAGAGACCTCATAGATCATCAAGTCCAACCTGTTACCACAGAGCTCAAGAACAGCTCCAGAGTTGGCGACTCCACCACCTCCCTGGGCAGGCCATTCCAGTGGCCAATGACTCTCTCAGTGAAGGANAGGAGCTAGGGTTGTTCAGCCTTGGGAAGACAAGGCTCCAAGGAGAAATTATGGGGGCCTAAAGAATATAACAGTTTTAAACTGAAAGACAGTAGATTAGGAATAAATATCAAAAATGAATGACTGTGAAGGTGTTGAGGCCCTGGACCACGTGGACCAGAGCAGTTATGGATGTCCTTATCCTGAAACTGTTCAAGGTCAGGCTGGATGGGGCTCTGAGAAACCTAACTGAGTGAAAGTTGTCCCTGCCCATGGGAGACCTACATAAACTTTAATGTTCCTTTCAAGCCAAACCATTCTATAAATCTATAAGAAAAAACAGCCCTATAATACTTTGAGTGAAGTATCTCAACATTAAGGTTTTTTCACCATGAATATCTGATTATAGAGATCAGCTTCAATTTTGTCAATTGTTTTAGTAAAAAAAACCCAGCAAGCTAATAATAGAAAATTATCCTTTGTTTTGAATCTTTCTAAAATAAACTAGTCAATACTTAAATTCAAAATTATGCTTAATTTCAAAGTAATTTGGGGTCATTGAATATAATAAGAAAAATTCATAAGAACAAAACTATATATTTTGAAACATGCTGTTTTATCTGAATTTTTCTTCTGCTTACCCCACCATTTTTTAAATGCTGTTTTTTACACAGCCACCAAAAAAATCAATGTAATCACTAGATCTCGGAGGAAGAATCTGTTCCATGAATGACAACTTCTCAGGTTCTCTGTGTGACACCTCAGCTGCTTGAAAGACCTCTCAACTGCAAAGCATCATGCCACTGGTCAGTGTGCTTTAAAACTCCTGCTTTGTGACAGGAAAATATCTTCACCTTCTCAGCTACAAAGGACTGAACTTTGCACCCTTCCTGCATTAAAGGCTAGCCACATACTGTTCTACAACAGTAAAAGCATGGCTTGTAGATCAAAGGATATTAATATTTTCTTTGATTTAACATTCATGAGGCTACAGCTGGAACACCGTGTCCAGTTTGGGTCCCAAAATATACACAAAAGAAACCTCAATGGAGAAACCCCAGGACAGAGAGACATCCATGGCACATGACTCATGAGGAAAGGTTGAGGGAGCTGAATTTGCTTAACCTAGTGAAAGCTTAAAAAGAAATCAAGTCAGATGCAGAGAAGATGGATCTATGATAACTTCTGTAAGAAAGTGAAAAGAGCAAGGACCTCGAAGTCATTAAGCAACAAGAGTGAATGTGTGGCAAAACAATGAAGGTTAGCAAATAGCTTGAGAATGGCAGTTCTCAAGGAATGTTAAGATGTTTGCTTTAAAGAGACTACTGTGGATCAAATGACTTTCTCAAACTAGAGACACTGTCTAAGTAGCACCTGGAATAGGCTGGGTATGTTTATGGAATGAAATGAAGAATAAAGTGTAGAATATGATATTGATATAGGATTAGATGAGCATGAAATGCTTGTGAAAGAACTTTTGAGTAGAAATGTTACAACTTTTGTTCATCCACATTTGGATTTCCAAGCACAGCCTTCTAAAGAAAGTAGTTAGGGATAAGTAACTTAAATTGTTACAAGATGAAACCTGAAACCTTGAAAAGAAAAAATTGCATAACTAACTGATGTGATATTATAACCACAAATCAAAAGTGATGCAATAAGGACATTTATTTTATTTTATTTTATTTTATTTTATTTTATTTTATTTATTTTATTTTATTTTATTTTATTTTATTTTATTTTATTTTATTTTATTTTATTTTATTTTATTTTATTTCCTTTAAGGACATCCAGAAATTGTCTTGGTCACCATTTGCTGCAGCTTGCTTTTCCACTGTATTTGTTTTATATTAAACCTGCACTTTGAAGTTTCTCCTGATACCTGTTGATGCTAGGAGACTTTCTTTTTCTTTTATACCTTGAATCATGACTTGCTGCCTTCTACCAGCCAAAGGAGATAGGCTTCAAATGGATGTACAATATTGGAAATAATGTGCAGCTGTATCTAGAGCTACTGCAAAATCTCTTACAATGTCCCATTCGTGAAGCTCAGTTAGAAAGGAACTTTCTCCCAAGTCACACTGCCAAGGTCATTAAGAACTGCCTACACTCTGCTCTGGCACAGGAGACAGTTCATTCTTCAAAATCACTTGCACACTTTATTCTCCAAAATTTCCTGCTGTTACTCTTGACAACAGCCTTTGGCTTTGTTGATCTTTTAGAGATACTTTGTATTGTCTTTTACATCTCTGTTTTGTGTAAGTCAGGGAGCATTTTGCATCTTGCAATGGACAGTATGAAGGGCACATGGAATGGTACTGATGCATTTTAAAGATTAACATTCTTCAATCCTAACCATAGTCATCTTCATAAGCTATCTTCAAGGGCTATTTGCTCTAGATTTCTCCTACAGCCACTAAAGTGAGATGAACATTTGCAGAAGTAGTTTCAATCCATTTCTTAACTTGAACTATGGTGTCATTAGATTAAATTCTTCCTAACACCCAGTTAAAACTCCCCTGGCACAACTTGAGGTCATTTTCTCTTGTGCTATTACTTGTCATTTGGCTCAACAGACTGATCTTCACTTCTATACAACCTCCTTTGAAGTAGTTGTAGAGACCACCTCCCTCTCCCCTCAGTCTCCTTTTATCCAGGCTAAACAACCCCAGCGTCCTTCCCAAAACATTCACCTCAATAAGAGACTCAGAAGGAAGATGATGCCTTTTGAAAGTTTGGTATCTTTTCAGGCCCTTGTAGGCATAGGAATTGTTCTGATAGAGAATTTTCTATTTCCTTCTCTCCTTCAATTACTAACTTTTGTTTGTGTGTTCATTATAAACACTATCTCATTAGCTTTTCAGTGTGGCAGAGCTCTAGGTTCCTGTCTCCCTCGTTGTTAGTCAAGAAACTTCCTT
Source organism: Rhinopomastus cyanomelas (assembly GCA_013400115.1). Lineage (NCBI taxonomy): Eukaryota > Metazoa > Chordata > Aves > Bucerotiformes > Rhinopomastidae > Rhinopomastus > Rhinopomastus cyanomelas. The sequence goes on from VXBP01010690.1 coordinate 135,704, forward strand.
TGCCTAACATACATGTACCACATACAAAGAAATTCATAAAGTATTTGATGCAACTCTCCTCATCTGGGCCATTTTCTTCAAGCGTTTCTTACTCTGCACAGTAAAGACTGTGCTAGCAAGATGTACCCAGCCAAAAAGCTCACAGCAGTTATTCATTGGCTAACATGCACAATAGGAGGAGGGACAAGCTTCTCCAATTGGCCATTTGTGTGTTACCAAGTCATATTTCAGAGTACACATTTTGATTTCAAAAGCCAATTCTGCACATTCGTTGCATGAATGGAGAAACAAGCTATATGCATTGCCATTAAAGTACATTTGCTTGCCAAAAATCACCTTTCAATGCTGTCTTTCTCGTCACAAAGAACAGTCTGAGAAATGCCTTTCAAGCAGACCATGTTTGCATGAGTATGACAGTGTCCTTTTAGCTAATTTATCTCTGCTGCAGTTTTTCCTAATCAAGAATGGTAAGACATGCAAGAACCTGATTGGTTGGCATGGATTCTGTTTGCTATAATAAAATACAACAAGGGCTGTCAAGACTTATTGCTTCAAACGAAGAACTGTGTACAGCGTGGTTCCCCATAGCAGCCTGCATATGGAACCCTTTAAACATTCTTAAGAGACCCATTGGGGCTTCTAATTATTGTGAAACATCTCCTGGCAGAACCATTTCTACCCTTCAAGAATGCGTTGTAAAAATAATTAGATGATGAGATCTAGATTGAAACCGCTAACTAGTGATTTAAGAGTTTTGTCCTTACTGTATAGAAAACTAAGGAGATGAAACACTGAAAATCTCTTCACATGAAAGGAAAACAATCCTTTGTGGTTCACATTTCGGGGGTAAGACAGAGAATGAACTTCTCTTTTTCCCTATTCCTTCCCCCTCCTCAACTTTAATACTTTGTTTCCTGTGGTTACATGAGGGGGTGGAGATGTTTCTTCATTTTCTAAACATTAAACCACTTGAGAATCTCTCTCCATTTCTGGGGAGACTGCTATGAGAGAACAGCTTGAGGAGCTTGCTTTAATCAAGCTTAAAAGCTACAAAGAATAGAATCACATTTTACGGCTTTAGAGGCTAAAACAACATGTAGTCAATTAGGTGACATCACTTCTACAAAAAAAGCAGAACATCTTTGTTCAATCAAAACAAACAAACAAGATTAGAAGTCTAAGTGCTGTGATTTAGGAAAGATTCACATTTTAAATTAAATCCTGGAGGACTATGGACGTGGCAGTGATAGATATTAATCACATGAAATCTGGCGGTCAGCTTAACAGTTGTCTTAGTTGAAATGTGAAGATGAATATTTTTGTATTTTGCCAAGGAAAATTAATTCATAATATATGCAGGTGTCATGGATATATTTGGTCCTTTTTCTTGTTTGTTATTTTCTTAATTAAGTCTTCAAATTGAGCTTTTCACCACCTAGAACCATAAAATTAATTTAAACAGAGCTGAGGGACCTATTTATTTACTGTATTTTCTATTAGCTATTTTCCACAATGCAGGAGGGGGACGCATCCTGATAAGTGTTATAGAAAATGCAGAGGTCTTCCTAAAGAAATTACAATACTGACAAGTCAAAAAATAGAGTGTCTCTACACTGCCATCATTCCTGTCATTTAGATTTACAATTTATGTGCAGTCACTGAACAATATATGTGTGGGTTTTCCTACCCAGGTTTCATCTCAAATGCCTTCTTTCACCATGATGTTTCTAAAACAGAGTCTTTCCCAGCAACCCCAAGGGCTAATACTCAAAGAAGTTCTCCCTACGTCACTGTGCATTGAATACTGTTGTATCCTTCTTCCACAGACTTGACAAACACTGTCCTGCCAAACAATTCACTCTTACAGGTCATTATGCTATCCACACTGCCCGTCTTACTCCCTTGTATCAAGGGACAGATGCAGATGAACAGAAAGGCTGTTCCCAGCTAGTATGCATGTGTCCTCCTCCTATTGGCTTCCTAAGTACCTTTATTCTTCTCACATCCTTCTTCTCACCATTTGAAGGAGATCCTTGTAGGCATCACATTACGGGGTTCCTTTTGTCCCCTATATAAGACACATTTCTAGGCATGACGGATATAGAAAACACTGACATGCTGTTGGCATGTTAACACCACAGCTTGTCAAGATTAGAGATACGATGGCACTCATTTCTTCTTGTCCTCAGCTGTCCATTTGTGTTCACCCTTGTTCCCTAGCTCTCAGCTTTCCCTTTCACAGAGGGCTCTAGATATATTGTAATAGAAATAGCCACAAATGAAAATAAATTAGTTGAGAAATTGCCTGCAGTCACACAGCAGGGCAGTGGCTGATGTAAGATTAGAAATTTTGGGACAGCTTCTTGGAAAACCTTAGTCAAGTTTTTCTAATTGAAAAATCATAGTTGGGATGAAAAATTTAAGCTGCAGTTGTAAAACTGAGAGACCTCTCCTGTGAACACCAGTTTCTGTGATTTTGTTATGACCATAATGAGACAAGTCTTAAAGAATTTACTTTAGGCACGTGGCAAAACTGTGCAGCAAGAAGTTTTGTTGTCTTCCTTCTCCTTTATAATCTAAAGATTTACCAGTCCCAGATCACCTCAACCGCTGGAGGCAGAAACTGTTGTATCACAGCTCTGACCAGGCAAAAAGCAAACTTGTTAGTGAAAGGCATCTCTTTTGACCTCCGGGTCACTCTCATCAATGGTTAACTGTTGGCAACTACCACGCCCTTGGGGATTGCAGGATAATAACTTTTGGGTTTAATACTGGGATTTTTTTATTTAAACTCTGTTACTGCATGAGATTAAACAGAAGTAAGTCTGACATTGTTTTGAGAAGTAGAGGACTCAGCAACATGCCTTAGACCCAACAAACTCTACTATTCACTGATCTGACTGGCTTTACTCTGCAAAAACTGAAGTTTAGTCCAGAAGTTACCGTTTGCACTTTTGCCAGTAGAACTATTTATAGCTTCAATCAGTTTGAAATACATCAGAGTTGGACAATGCTGCTGTGCATGTGTGCAGGTGGAGAACACATTTATATCCATCCACAGCCTACACAGCCTCCATTCCACAAATTTGTCAGAGCCAACTCCTCTCATTCCCAGGAATCAAGAGAAACTTTGCTTCATGGTTTAGGCATAGAGCTTGGAAATAACTTCCTGGCTGTTCAAGTCACCTCATCTCCTTGGCTAATAAGAGCAAATTTGCAGTCTTAATTTAAGAACAGAAAAAGAGAGATTTCTATTTAAAATGTAGTAAAATCCCAATGAGTGGAAGCATTAAGTTTTATGACAAATTCCATCTAAAGTCTGAAACAGTCTTCTGCGCAATGATGAGACAAAGAAATTAGCTCCATCAGACTGTATTAGACATGCTTTATGCTAAAAGATTTTTTTAAGTATTTCACAGTACTTGCTAAAGAAACAGTGAAATGCTCATCTAACTCAAGTTGTCTACAGCTGCAGCTGTCCACAGTGAAGATGATTCCTCCAGACTGCTTAACACTGAACAAAGGAAAATAAATACTTTTGCGGCATGATTCAAGTAATCCATATTAGAAAGGTAAATGAAGATGACAGGAATGACAGTAGAGACGAGACTAGATAGTTCATTTCATTGTAAAGGGAGTATACACAAACAGCTCAGACAAAGACATCAAGATTTATTCACCTCCTTCTCGGGACACCTCAGACAAATGATTGTGTGGGAGCAGACTTGCTCTATAGTTCATTCTGACCAGATGAGTTTTTCAGACGAGGCTGCGAAGATTTTTAAGTGTGTATTTAATTATCTTTTGCTAGGAAAGACTTTCTTTGATTTGCTAAAAATTTCTTCACTACCCGGTTTTCATGTGCTTGTAAAATTTCAGAATTTAGCACCTGTAACAAACTTCAGTTCTTAAAGCATCCTTTTTGTAATTCAATTATTTGTAGACTGTAGGTTTTCAGTGAATGAAATGTCTCTTTTAAAATTTTGATAGTAAAATTAATCACACCTCCAGTCATAAATGCTCTCAATGCTTTTCAAATCTTAGTAAACTCTTCAGCCATCCTGGTTTAAATTCCTAATTTCATGATGAAGTATTTTGTGCAGAGAGGTTTGATAAAAGTAAGTGACACATTGCTCACATTTGTCCTCAAAGACAGAAGAGAATAAGTTGGAAATGAAATTCAATAGAGAAAATCTAAGTAGAATCTTAGGGAAAGCTGGAGAAATTCTGAGGGAAGTGGGGCACTTTGACAACAGGGATGGTGAAATCACTATCACGTGAGTGGTCAAGGCTGAGCCATCCATCTATTTTGGAATAGCTCAGAAGTAAAGCATTTAATCACACTCTGATGGACTTCATGACCAACCAGCAGTATCTTTCAGGCTAAACAAGCCTATTATTCATGGGGATAATAAAAATTTAAATGGGAAGCCTTCTAAGGAAAAAAATTAAAATCATAGAATCATAGAATCATTAGGGATTGGAAGGGACCTCGAAAGATCATCTACTCCAATCCCCCTGACACAGCAGAATCATCTAGACCAAGTCACACAAGAACACATCCAGGAAGGTTTTAAACATCTCCAGTGAAGGAGACTCCACAACCTCCCTGAGCAGCCTGTTCCAGTGCTCTGTCACCCTCACTGAGAAGTTCCTTCTCAGACTTTTTTTTTACACCAGATCTAGTCTCTATAAAGGGATAAATCTAATCTCAGTAGCAATAACTAGTCTACATCTATATAATTGTGTGGGTTTTAGTGTCTTAGAACTGTCAGGTATTGGAAATATAATTCACCATCTTCTATCCACAAGATAAGTTTGTTTTCTTCTGCATGCATCAAAATCGTTCTGTGAAAAGAAAATTAATGGATAGTTAAATTGTTGTGCATCACTTGAGCAGCTAGAGTGGTGGTGTAAAATACTCTCTCTTCTTTGCAGACTGCAAAAGATTAATTCAAAGGACATATATTTAATTCTTTTTCAAACTCCAAGATCCTGTTCAGTATTTACCTGTGAGTGTCAGGGCTACATGCTAATATACTAAGTGCAATGTTATTAGGCAAGCAGAACACTCCTGCTTATAAATTCTATTCCAATGAGATAAAAAAAAGATCTAGTCAGCATGTGAACTGTGCTGTTCTCTGTTTTCTCAACTTCATATACAAGACATTCATGCATTAGCAATCAAATATTAGGTCAGTGTAACTCCAGTTCTGGGAATATTCATCTGACAAAAAAGGGAGGCATTAGTTAGAATGAAAGCCAAATATTAATCTTTTTGATTGCTCTTTTATGTAGTTCTAAACGCACAATGACAAGAATTATACATCTGTATGCTTTCAGCCTTCTGGCATGAAAGTAACATTCCTGTACATTAGCAGAACCTTTAAGAACAGGTTTTATTTCCTGGAAATTACTGTTATAGAGCTGACATTGATAGCACAGATCAAATGCCCTTGTAATGAAAATTTTAGGTTGTTCCGTGACAAAGTTCTAATAATTCATTTCCCAAGTATTCAAACAGTTGTTATTTCTATACAACATTTAATATTTAACTAGAGGACAGAATAAATAAAAACTGCAGCTGTTGCTTTTAAACCCTTCTAAAACTTGCTTTCCCATAAAAAAATTATAACCTTAGCAGCAATATTTCAAACTAACAGTTTATTCAATTAAAAAGGAACATTTAAAAACAGACAATATTTTTTAAGTATCTTAGCAACAGGTGATTGAATCCTTGCCTGGAACTATGAGACAAGTTTTGCCAAATGGGCTGCATTCTAACAATATCTTTCATATAGCAAATGGAATAAATCTAATATTGTTTTGGACAAGTTACATAAATTACATCATAATACAAAATTCTTTATCTGTTTTCAACAACAATAGATGATGGACCCATGAAAGAAGTGAGAAAAATATACATGATTCTGTCCACTTCTGCTGTAGCAATTAAAAGCAGGTATCTGCATTCAGATCCTTGGCACAAAAATCAGCTTGAATACATCTCTCATCTTTTACACATATAGACAGCGCACAAGCTCCAGCTCTGCTCATGAAGTCTTTTCACAGAATCATAGAAACATAGAATCATTCAGGTTGGAAAAGACTCTCGGGATCACGGAATCCAACCATCAACCCTACTCTAAAAGTTCATTCCTAAAACACATCCCCCAACACTACATTTAAACAACTCCAGGGATGGTCGCTCAGTCACCACCCTGGGCAGCCCATGCCGGTGTCTGACCACTCTCTCTGTGAAGTTTTTCCTGATGTCTAATCTTAACCTACCTTGCTGAATCTTGAAGCCCTTCCCTGTGGTTCTGTTGCTAATTACCTGTGAGAAGAGACTAGCACCAACATCTCTACAATGTCCTTTCAGAAAATTGTAGATAGTGATGAGGCCTCCACGTTGCCTCCTTTTCCTCAAACTAAACAGAGCCAACACTCTTAATCTCTCCTCAGAAGACTTATTATCCAGGCCTTTCACCAACTTCATTGCCCGCCTCTACACTGACTCCAGAACCAAAATGTCTCCCTTGTACTGAGGTGTCCAAAACTGGACACAATACTCAAGGTGTGCCCCCACAGTTTCTAATACAGGCCAGGATGCCATTGGCCTTCTTGGCCACCTGGACACACTGCTGGCTCATATTCAACTTCCTGTCAACAAGAACCCCAAGGTCCTTTTCTGACAGACTGCTTTCCAGCCACACTGCCCTAAGCCTGTAGCATTGCAGGGGTTGTTGTGATCAAAATGCAGGACCTGACACTTGGCTGTATTGAAACCCATACCATTACCCTCAGCCGATCGATACAGTCTGTGAAGATCCCTCTGAATAGCCCTTACCACCCTCTAGCAGATCAATACTCCCCCCAACTTGATGTTGTCTGCAAACTTACTGAGGGTGCACTCAATCCCCTCATCAAGATCATTGATAAAGATATTGAACAGTGGCCCCAGCACTGAACCCTGGGGGACATCACTAGTGACTGGCCTCCAACCAGATTTAACTTCGTTGACCACAATTCTTTGGGCCTGGCCGTCCAGTCAGTGCTCCACCCAGCAGAGTGTGTGCCCATTGAATCCATGGGCAGTCAGCTTATTCATGAGGATGTTGTGGGGGACAGGGTCAAAGGCCTTGCTGAAGCCCAGACAGACTATATCGACCCTGGAGGTGTTTAAGGAACAAGTGGATGCAGCGCTTGGGGATATGGTCTAGCGGTTAGGCCCTAGGAGAAAGGGCTGGACTTGATGACCCTGGAGGTCCCTTCCAGCCATGATGATTCTATGATTCTATGATTCTATGACAGGTTTTCCCTCATCCTCTAAGCAGGTCACCATGTCAGAGGTTTGTCAAGCAGGATCTGCCTCTCATGAACCCATGCTGACTGGTCCTGATTACCTGGTTGATTTTTAATTGATCTGTGATTGCTGTTGCAGTTTGAAAACTACCAGAATTTTCAGCTGTATAGATTTCCGGCAACCCACTGTGAGCTGAAGAATACTCCCCTTTTCCCTGTAGCTGAGGCGGGAGGAGAGGGAGAGAGACAGAAGGGGAATGGAACTCTCTTGGCCATGTTTGCTGGGTAGAAGAGGCCCCTGCTGATGCCTTCCATGAGGTCGGTCTCCATCTTGAGCTCTGCACATGTCCAGGGCCATGCAGCCGTTCATTGCCGTCTTTGTGCCATTGTTCACCAGGAAGAGAGACTCTCATTTTCTGCTGCTGAGAAAAGCTGGAGATGCTTGAGTATTGAGGAGAGAAGGAGCCTCAGGAGAGTCTGATAATTCCTTCATCCTTAGCTGAACTGTCTGTTCTGAAGGAAGCAGAAGGACTCAAGAATCCTTAGACTTCAAGCAAGAAAGAGAGACTGGGTTATTTTTGAAAGCATTTCTCCTGCATCGAGGAATGAAGTTTCAGGTGCTGAGGAATCAGGCCTGTCCGATCAGTGTTTTGCTGGAGAAGCTGTGCTGAAGAATTGAAGAGTTTGCTGTCTGGAACACCCAAGGGTTCAGCATTCACAGATGAGAGTGGGTGACACATGAGGGGCCTGGAGTGTCTCTCTGAAAGAATAGAAGAGAGGATGGTTGTACCCCTCTCTGGTTGACTGACATGCTTTCCCGAGGTCTCTAATGTAAAAATACCAAAGATGAATATGGTAGTAATCTCCAGCTGTATTTTTCTCAGAATATGATGGCATTTGTGACAGAGTTTGTGGTTTGTGTGCACTAACTTGCTTAACTTTTTCTTTTTTCTTTCTGTATATAGTTATAGAGTTAATAAACACTTTTTCATGTTCCCTAAGTTATCTATTGTCTGGCAAATTCTATCTGAGATCTCATTGAGCCCTAGCTGCTTTTTCCCCCCCCTCCTTTCTTTTATTTTTAATTGTGTTCTTGAACCCACCACACATGGCTCTCAAGATGATCTGTCCCATAACATTCCCTGGCACTGAGGTGAGATTGATAGGCCTGTAGTTGCCAGGATCATCTTTCCAGGATCATCACCACAGTGGCCAATTTTACTTCTAGTTGGCCTTTGACCTTTCTAACTTTCCCCCTACAAAGTTGTACTGTGTGTTTGTAATCCTCTTAAGTTGCCTGCCCCCTCTTCCAGAGACTCTAAACTGTCCTTTTACTTGGTCTATGAAGTATGTTAGTAGACACCTCATGTCTCCGTTAAAATGTCTGCTAACGTTTGATTGAATGAGGATATGACACTAAAATCACCATGGATCACATGTATTCTTTTGATTTTGAGAAAAATCTGTAGAGAGTAAAACTCACTTGAATAAGATCATGTGTGGCTTGGTCTAGGTGGTCCTGCTCTGGCAGGGGAATTGGACTAGATGACCTTTCCAGGTCCCTTCCAATCTTTAATATTCTGTGATTCTGTGAGACTGATCAGACAAACATTACCCTAAACTCTAAGTGTTCAGTATTCATACTGTGCTGTCATGTATAAAGCTCTTAGCCTAAAGAAAAGAAATAAAAAAAAAAATGCTGTGACCTAAGCTTGTTCTTGCAGAGACATTGCAGTGACGAGAAAAGCACATCGATCTGGTGTGAAAAAGAACAGCTTCTTCCAAAGTGGGTTCAGAGTGCAAATGCATCTGTAGAGAGAAGCTTTTTTCTTCTCCAAGCCCAATATTAGGGAAGTTTAGGATAGACAGAATGAAAAATTTTATTTTTAAAAAGTTTAAAGGATCATCAGGCTTTGGAACAGGCTGCCTAGGGAGGTGATTAAATCATCATCATTGTACATGTTTAAAAGCCATGTAGATATGGAGTTTAGGGACATGATTTAGCAGTAGGCTTAGTACACATGGGTTAATGGTTGAACTCAATGATTTTAGAGGACTTTTCCAACCTAAAAGCATTATTTTCTTCTAGAAATCTTTGTATGTCATTGTCTCCTTTGCCAGGAGAATTCTTAGGGAAAGGCAAACAATATGAGCTGTGACCAGAAAGCCCTACCTGAGGGAAGCATGAACTACTGCAGACATAAAAGCGTGACATGGCCATAACAAATCTGATGTCTTTTAACAGCACAAAGGCCATCCTTCTCCCCATACTATCTCACTGA
>VXBP01010694.1:0-13334 GCA_013400115.1 Rhinopomastus cyanomelas
CAATATTCCAGATGTGGTGTCACCAGGGCAGAGTAAACACAGAGGAGAACCTCTCTTGATATACTAACTGTCTCCCTTCTGATCCACCCCAGGATGACATTGGCTTTCCTGGCCACAAGAGCACATTGCTGGCTCATAGTTATCCTGTTGGCCACCAGGCCCCTCAGCTGTCTTTCTCCTACACTGCTCTCCAACAGGTCAATCCTCAACCTATACTGGTACCTGGTGTTGTTCTTGCCCACATGCCAGACTCTGCACTTGCCCTTGTTATACTTCATTAAATTTCTCCCTGCCAAGCTCTCCAGCCTGTCCGGGTCCCACTGAATGGCAGCACAGTCTTTTGAGATGTCAGCCACTCCTCCCAGCTTTGTGTCATTGGCAAAATTGCAGACAGTGCTCTCTAATCTCTTGTACAAGTAATCAATTAATAGATTGAATAGGACTGGTCCCAGTACCAACCCTTGTGGGAACTCCACTAGATACAGGTCTCCAGCTAGACTCTGTCCCATTGACCACTACTCTCTGGCTTCTGTCCTGCAGCCAGTTCACTACTCACCTCATTACTTGATAGTATAAACCACACTGCCTCAGTTTGGCTGGAAAGAATTTAAAAAAAAATAAAATAACAAGAAGCAAGTCAAGCACAGAACCAAGTGTTTTGAAGTAGGACTCTTGGTCTTTTGTTTGAAAAATGTAACAGCAGAATCCTAGTAACTAATTAGAACACCAAAGCATAGGCAAAATACACAGTAATCTACTATTAGAAATGGATGAGAAAGCTGCAGAAAACATAAATCGATTTGCTTTTGGAAAAATATGTTATCTGAATCTTAACAAATTTTTCCTCTTCTAAATTCCCTTTCAGCAGCTCCAGACTGTTTGCTTCTCTGCAAAGTTGTTCTCATTAAATAAATGACACTTCCAAGTTGTATACATTGGAAAAAAGTAAGAGTCTAGTACAGTGAAATCTATGTGTTTTTACAGAAACACCGTTAAAAAGGAGCATATATTCCTAATTATGATCTTGATAGTATCTAAGAATGTTTTGCTTTTGAAAAAGCTATGTCTAATATCAGAGCTTTCTATGCTTACCTGTTGTCTGAAAGCAAATAGTATGCACCGTTAGATTGCCCTTTGCAACTGCTTTCCAAACCTTGTCAGAAACTGGAGCATGAGTAAAGTGAATGGCCAGAATAACTAGATTAAATCATCCTCCAGTTATCAGATTTAAAAAAAAGTTAAGAAGCTTTATTTTAGTATGAGATCTGGTGACGAATCTTTTGTGATGAAGATGTTAGTTAATCTTTAAGATGATCATGTCTTTCAGTGGCCATTGCCATTTACTCATTGTTATAGAATCATACAATCATTAGGGACTGGAAGATACCTCAAAAAATCATCTAGTCCAATCCCCCTGCCACAGCAGGATCACCTAGACCAAGCAGCACAGGAACACAACCAGGAGAGTTTTAAACCTCTTCAGTGAAGGAGACTAAACAACTCCCCTGGACAGCCTGTTCCAGTGCTCTGTCACCCTCACTGGGAAGAAATTCCTTCTGATATTTATGATGAACCTCCTATGTTTCAGCTTACACCCTTTTTCCCTCATCCTACCACTAGATTACATAGAGAAGAGACTGACTTCATCCTCCAGACACCCACCCTTCAAATATTTATAGACATTAATGAGGTCACCCCTCATTCTCATCTGGGATAAAGACACCCAGCTACCTCAGCCTTTCCTCATAAGGGAGGTGTTCTACTTCCTTCATTATCCTTGTCGCTCTACGCTGGACACACTCTAGAAACTCTATGTCCTTCTTGAACTAAGGGGCCCACAACTGGACACAGTACTCCACACGTGGTCTCACCAGGACAGATTAGAGGGGCAGAAGAACCTCTCTCCATCTGCTAACCAACTCCCTTCTTATCCACGCCAGGATGCTGATTGTCCTTTTGGATACAAAAGTACATTGCTGGCTCATGGTCATCCTCCTGTCCACCACCTACGTCCCTTTCTCCTACACTGTTCCCTAACAAGTGAGTCCGCAACCTATACTGGTGCCTCGGGTTATTCTTGCCCACAGGCCAGGCTCTACACTTACCCTTGTTATACTTCATTCAGTTTCTCTATGCCCTGCTGTCCAGGTATTTCTGAATGGTAGCACAATCTGTTGGGGTGTTGGTGACACCACCCAGATTTGCATCATCAACAAAATTGCTGACAATGCACCCTAATCCCTCATCCAAGTCATTAATGAATAGATTGAACAGGACTGGTGTCAGAAATGACCCTTGGGGGACTCCACCAGATACAAGAATCCAGCTAGACTCTGTCTCATTGACCACTACTCTTTTGCAGCCAGTTCATGATCCACCTCACAATCCGATCATCTAGACCACACTGCCTCAGTTTGTCTGCGATGATGCTGTGAGAGACTGTGTCAAAAGCCTTACTGAAGTTAAGATAGACCACATCCACAATTCTGCCATCATCTATCCACTTGGTTATGCCCTCATCAAAGACTATCAGGTTGGTCAAGCATGACTTTCCCTTTGTGAAGCCATGCTGACTGTCCCTAATGACCCTCCTGTCCTTGATGTGCTTGGAGACAGCCTCTAGAACAAATTGTTACATCGGCTTTCCTGGGACGGAGGTGAGGCTGACCAGTCTATAGTTACCTGGGTACACCTTCTTAACCTTTTTGAAGATTGGAGTGACATTCACTATCCCCCAATCCCTAGGCACCTCTTCTGATGCCCAGGACTTAGAACAGATGATGAAGAGTGGCTTAGCAATGACTTCGCCATCTCCCTTAAGTAGCATGAGTGCTACCCATATGGGCCCCTGGATTTGTGTACATCAAGTTTGATCAACTTGTCCCTAACCCAGTCCTCATCATTCAAGACAAGCTCTTCTCTTGCCTCAACTTCCTCTAGACTCTCAGCAGTCTGAAGCTTTATATCAAGACAGCCCCCAGAAGTACAGACTGAGGCAAAGAAGGAGTTCAGTATCTCTGCTTTATCTCTATCCTCTGTCTTGATGGCAACCACCTCATTCAGCAGGGGCCCAATATTGCCTGTAGTTTTAGTTTTACCTGCAATGTATTTGAAGAAGCCCTTTTTGTTGCCCTTGACCTCTCTTGCAAGGTTTAATTCCAAGGAGGCCTTGGCTTTCCTAGTTGCATCCCTGCATTCCCTCACTAGAGCCTTATAATCACCCCAAGTGGTCATCTCCTCCTTCCATGACCTATAGGTTTTCTTCTTCTTCTTCAGTTTGTCCATTAGCTCCCTGTTTAACCACGTAGGTCTTTTGGCTCCCTTCCTTGAATTCTTTCCTATTGGAATACAAGAAAGTAGTCTTTGATAACCAGCTATCCTGAGCTCCTTTACCTGCCAGTACCCTGTCCCATGGGATTTCCCCCAGCAATTGCTTGTAAAGGCCAACATTGGCCCTTCTGAAGTCCAGGGTTGTGATTCTGCTAACTTTTGTGTTCCTACCACACAAGACCCTCAACTCCACCATCTCATGGTCACTGCACCCAAAGCTGCCCTCAGTCTTCACAGCTTCAACCAGACCTGCCTTGTTGGTGAGTTCAAGATCAAGCAGTGCTCCTCTCCTAGTGGGCTCTTCCACCATCTGCATCAGGAAATTGTCTCCAATGCACTGGAGGAACCTCCTGGACTGTGCGTAGCTTGCTAAGTGGGTCTTCCAGCAGATATCTGGGTAGTTAAAATCCACCATGAGAACCAGGGTCTGTAGCTGTCAGGCTGCTGCCAGCTGCCTGTAGAAGATCTTATCAACTTCCTCATTGTGATCTGGAGTCCTGCAATAGACACCCACAATAGTGTCACCCATGCCAGCCTGCCCCTTGATCTGTACTCGCAAACTCTCAACTCTCTCTTCATCCACCCCTGGACGGAACTCAATACTTTCCAGATGCTCTCTCACATAAAGAGCAAATCCTCCACCCTGCCTTGCTGATCTGTCTCTCCTGAAAAGGCCATAGCCATCCTTGACCACATTCCAGTCATGCAAACTGTCCCACTAGGTCTCGGTAAATGCTACCAGATCATAATCACCTGACCGAACACAGATTTCTAACTCCTCCTGCTTATTCCCCATGCTGCATGCATTGGTGTACGGACATTTCAGGGAGCAAGCGAAGCGCTCCAATTTCACCCTAGGATGGTGGGAGGCCGCTTGGTTTTCATTAAAACTGGAGCTTTGTCCCACTCATACACACTCATCAACTATCCCACGTCTCTTCGAATCTAATTTAAAGTCCTGTGAATGAGCCCTGCCAACTCCTGCCCCTTTTCCCCTCTGAGATAACCTCCCCCCTTTTGCATCTGCAAAGTCTGGTGCCTGATAAAACCAGTTATATCAAAGAACCCAAAGCCATGCCTGTAACACCAGACTTATAGCCAGGCATTAATGGACTGAGTCCTTGTATTCTGGCCTGCGTCCTCACCTCAATATGGAAGAGATGAACAGAGTACAATTAGTGCTTCAGAGTCTTTTACCAAATGTCTTAATACCTTAAGGTTGTTCTTCACTCCCCTCAGGTGATGAAGTAAATCTTTCTCCTCACCTGCCTGGAAGATCAGCAGTGGATAAGTCAACAGATCTCACCAGGTTATGGAGCAACCTGGTGGTATCCCTGATTCAGGCTCCAGGTAAACTGCAGACTTTCCCTACGATGAGGCTCAGGTCTGCATATTGGGTCCTCATTCTCTTTCAGGAGCAAGTATCCAATAAGTAGGACCCTTCTCTGCTTTGTGAAGGACTTCTTGGATTTATGCGACCTTCTATGACCTCCTATTCTTTATCCTCTATATCCTTATTAGACTGGCTGTCTTCCAAGAGGGGCTTGTATCTATTACTCTGTGGCAACTGAGGAGGTGAGGCAAGCAAAGGTGGTACTTGCCTTCTGCAATGGCCCTACATTTGGTTCCACTCATCCATTCTACTCGGGCTTCTGTCCTCCATCTCAGAACCGTAAGATACCGGCACCTTCTGAATCTGGCTTTTATTTAACTGTTGTCCAGACTGCTGAGCCTGGCTCCACCTGTCTACCTCTATTTCAGCCTTTATAATTCTCTTGAGCTTTTCTAGTTCAGTTTGCAACTTTTCAACCTCATCTTGCAGTTGTGCCATCTGGTCAAGCAGATAATCTACCTGCTTACACCATACACAGCCGGGGAACTGGAAAAGAGTGTTACATTCCTGGCAGTCTGTCACAAGCACAACCTCATCTTATTGGGGGACCTCTCTTTGGGTTCCCATGTGCATGTGCAGTTTTGACCAAAGCCTGGCTTTTCTCTGCTGCTGCGTTGTTACCTTTTTATTTTTTTTTTGGCCCTCTGACTGCTGAAGCAGCTAAAGCACCTAAAGCACCTAAAGCAGCTGTGCTGTGGGAGCTTGACGTGGGCTGGGCACGACTTCTGGTTTTGCCACCTTGTAGGGCTGTTGAATGAGCACTAATCCTGTGGCTGTCATGTATATGCTTCTGGTAAAACCTAAGCTAATCCTGCTGAGGTAGCTAACATTCTCTCTATAGTTTTCACATCATGATATCTATGTGTGTCTTAACAAGGCTTGTCTCTGGAAATATGATAAGCAGTCTTTCCAAATAAATTCCATTATATCATTCTACAAATAAGAGAATAGAAAACAGATTTAGCATCTAATCTATGAATTCAGCAGACTTAAAATGCACTGCAAGAAAATTTGTATATCTTAGCTAGATCCATGCTGTATTTCTTAAAATGACAGATCTTTGGTTATCATATCTATGTTTCCAAGGTGTTTTATTGGAAACCCCAACTGTTCAACTGTTAAGGGATACTCAAAATGCTAAAATTCTCTAATTTTTTCCCCTGAATGCTTCTGAATATTTGAATAACGTATATGCCTACAGAATACTCCCATGGTGTTAATCTAAGGGAAGCAAGAAAAATATTACTTCCATGTAAGAAATATTGATAAGACTTTGTACCCCAAAGTAATTTTTCCAAGAAAATTAAGACTAGGAAAGGTTGAGAAGCTCTCTTCAATGATGATGTATTCACCAGGGAACATGGGAGACAGTGGCCAACATTAGATGCCCAAAACCAATTACATTTATTATTAACATCCACAGTGTTGCCCAGGCAAACATTGCCAGGTTCTCAGTGGGTACTAAGCCCATGTTTAATAAAAAAGACTGTCTTAATATATTAACTTTTCCCATGAGTAAAATTAATGTTGTCATTGTTTCCATGTTGGCAATATTTTCAGTGTTTCTTGTGCTTTCTTTGTAGTGGGACAATAAAACTACACCCTACAAGAAATCTGGTTATATGGCATGATGTTGTAGAAGTTACTGTGAAGTTACTGTGAAGTTACTTGCTGATTAATGTCATTTATATCACTATCATGAAGTAAGAAAGAAGACTAGCTACAGTTAGAGATTATGTTCTATCAAATGATTTTTAGTAAAAACTGCTAAATATAATCTCTTTTAACGAGATGTATTTCTATAGCAGTCTGTAGTGGGTTGAATCTCAAAGTGCTTTGTTCCCAGGTTTCGGCACCAATTTTGTGGTGGGTTCAGGACCACAACTCAATATCAAAGAAAGAAAAGCAAAGCAGTGAGGTCTCGATGATGTCTCGGATAATTTGCCAGACAATTGATGGCTTAGAGAAACTGCAGGAAGGTTTATTAACACTGTAACTATATACAGAATGGGAGAAAAGGTTATGCAAGTCGGTGCACACAAAATAGAAATTGTGTCATAAATGCCATCACACAACCTGAGAAAAACATAATAGCACATCACTATAGTTTGGGCCTTGGATCTTCTTCCAGTTTAGAGACCTGGGAAAGGTCTCTAAAGTCTAAAGACTAAAGTCTGGGATGGCCTGACTTTCTCAGCACCCACACCTGTATTCCTTGGTGCAGCCGCATGCATTTCAGCGTAGCTTCTCCAGCTCAACGCTTTCGGGATGGCCAGACTGCTCAGCGCCCACACCTGTATCCCTCTGTGCAGCTGCATGCATTTCAAAGAACCCAGTCTCTGTCTTTCACATACAAGGTTTGAGGATTCTCAAGTCGTCCTGCTTTCTTCAGCTAAGCACGAAGGAGTTCTCCCCCAAACTTAAGTGCATCCAGTCTTTTCTGAGTGGCAGACATGACAAAGAGCCTCTCCTCCTGCTGATCACTCTTTCCAAAATGGCGACGGTCCAGTCCCAGGGCCCCAGCCACGTGCGAGGTCCAACATGGAGACCGACCACATGGCTGGGTCAGCAGGGCCACACCTCCCCACACTCCACATGTGGCCAAGAGGGTCTTCCAGACATCCTCTCCTCTCCCTCTCCTGTCTCAGCTTCAGGGGGAAGAGGAGTAGCCCAGCTCACCAATGCTGAAGGCTGTCCGTGGTGGAGGGGTCACGATGGCAAATCTTCACCAGTCTTGCTTCTCCAGTCTGAGCGCGGTGAGGCGGTGAGCAGTGGCGGCACAGCGCTGCCATGGCAGGGGCGCTGCTTCAGGTCCGAGCCTCGGCAGCATCCATGGTTTTCTCCAGTTTGGGGCCACGGTGTGGAGGTGGCAAAGCCGCGATGTGGCGGGACCACGCACCAGCGGCAAGTTGCGGCTGGGGTTGCTTCCAGATGGCGTGGCGGCAGGTGTGCACCGGTCAGGCCGGGGCTGCGGCTGGTTTGGAAGCCATGGCAGGTTGCGGCTACTTTGGGGGTTTGCTTCACAGTCTGCCTCGGAGCCGCGGTCCCCAGCTCCCCCCCCGCCACGACCCGTTCCTGGGGCGGTGGGGGGGTACTACCTTCAGGGCCACAGCCCCCAAAATAGGGCGCGAACAAAGACCCTGCCCCGGTATTTATAGGCTCCTAGCCAGCCTTTTCCGGGGCAGGTCCCAGGACAGACACTTCCAGGGAAGGGTCCCGGGACATGTGCAACAGGGGACAGGTCCCCCAGGAAACAACACATATTTTCTTCCTCATGAAAACACCTCTGAAAATTCTGGCAGTTCTCAAACTGCAACACAGTCACAGAATTTCTCATAAATTTGCTTATATTTTGATAAACTTGGAAACTCTTTGAATATAATTAATTCTGCCATAACTTCAATTAAGTTTTTAATTTCTACACTCTTACACCAATGATCTCAGGTAATAGATACTCTGGCACTGTATGGGTAATTTCATAAAATTTCCCTCTGACAAGGGATTTCAAGCAGTAGTTTCAGAGATGCCCAGTTCATTTTTTCATCTCAATGTTTTAATGCTCATGATGCTTTTCCTTTCAGTCCTTTCCTCCTACACTTATTATCTAATAATGCACTTCAAAACCTGCCACTCATTTTAGCTGGGAATGGTAGCTCTTTCTATTATGGTGGCAAACCCCTTTCTATTTTCATTTTTATTTTCAAAATGACTCTATTAATCCCCAGATGCTGAGTTGTTGGTTGATCTTACTTTGGTTTTGTAA
The DNA here is from genome assembly GCA_013400115.1 of Rhinopomastus cyanomelas. Lineage (NCBI taxonomy): Eukaryota > Metazoa > Chordata > Aves > Bucerotiformes > Rhinopomastidae > Rhinopomastus > Rhinopomastus cyanomelas. The sequence goes on from VXBP01010694.1 coordinate 8,487, forward strand.
TTTGACTTTTTTTGTTCTGTTGGTTTTTGTTCTTAATTCTGAAGTGTTTTTGGCACCAAACCAAATCAAAACTCAACATAAATTTAAAAAAAGGGTACTTAAATCCTGTCTTCTGTTTGTGAAGGTCTCAGAGTTAAGTTTCTGTGTAATAAAAGATTGCCACTTCGGGTGTTCTGAATGTCAGGAGATTATTTCAGTTTCTGAAGAGGAGTGCCTCAATAGAGCCACTGCTCTGCTCATTTCCCCATATATATACACAGACTTCAAAAGCAAAGTGGGAAAAAGAGAAAGATGGAAAATACACTGAGTAGAAGAAAAAGCCTGGAGAGGTCCTTGTGCTGAGTGAGCATTTTTGAAGTATGAGCTCATCACTCAAACCTTCCTCTGTGCATTGTCAGTATGATTTTTTTTTTAATGTGTTCATTGCTCTTGCTCATTCAGGCACATCATTTATGTGATATAGTTGGCAAGGTTTTACAAGCTAATGCAATTTGCATTAAAAATATCTGAAAATGGTAATAGTCATTATAATGCCTATTTGACCAAGAACAAGTAATGGCTTGTGATTAATCAGTTGTAAAAATTGGTAATTGTTGCACCCTCTTAATCTTTTTCTCTCTTAACCAGAATGATTACACCTCGTTAAAATCAGAATAAAACATCATTATCCTGTATCATTAGGAACCCTCAGCCTCCCTTGCATAGTAATTTGTACTCAGCCTGAGCAAATGAATGGCCTGTGAGAAATGTTATTCTACCTCCAATTAGCTCTCAAATCTTGGCAAGGAGCCAGCTTACGAAACAAAATAGCTGTTAATATTATAGAAGAAGCATCCTCACAGCAAACTGAAGTGCAATTAGGGATTCCTTTTAAATTTCACATCATAAATTGTTCCCTTATTAGCTATTTTAGATAGTGTAATTTAACTAGTGTTTATTCACAGCCCCTAACAATTTGTCACAATGAAGGACTTGAGTTTTTTAAAAAAGAGAAGAAGCTGTGTCAAGACCTCTGGGACATATTAAGGCAAAAGCTTGCAAAAGAATAAGAATAGCAATTAAAGTGAAGGTTTAAAAAGAAAGCCCAGTGTCAATGTTAGAGTGTTCTTTGTAATGAAATCTACATCTTAAACCAAAGTCAAAACTCATTCTGCCCTATAAGCCTAAGAAAGCTCAAGAACATCAGCTGCAAACAGCACTGGCTCTATCAGATTCTTTTGATATCTGACAGAAGAAACAGATTTCACTGTTACTATGTTATGCTTTATCATCAGTAATTAATCTTTGTAACAAGAACAAGAGAACTGTTTTCTTTTAAAAGGATTAACTTGGAATCATTAGCTAATATGTTAGTTCAGATATATATGTGTGTGTGCATGTATAAAGTAAATGTATGTAGGGAGGAGGAGATTAGAATTTGCAGATTTCTTCACTTTTGTCTAGTTATGAAAGCACAGAACTCCGAGTTTGCCCGCTGTTACATAATCACATACTACCTATCTGTACAGTAGTTTGTTAAAATTTATGCAATATAATTAATTAATATCAATAAGTAGCATTACATTGTAGTTAGCCTAATCCTATGTTAAAAAATGTTTCAAACTCAAATGCTATTGCACTGAATTTCATACAGAAGAATGTTTTATAATTTTTTACTGTGGTATTTAATTTGCTTAATTGTTCAGGATTTGTAATTGGTGGCGTAAATCACTGGATGAATTAAAGGTGTGAATTCAAGATAAATGTAAAGCTATCTAAGACCATAAATCCCCAAAGCAGCAGACCTGCACTTTCTGGCAATTACCTGCTCCTTTGCATTGTTTTTGTCGATACCACAGAGTGTAAACCTGGATCAGTTCTTTGATCTGGCTGAAAAATAAATCAGTCTTATCTCAAATATAGTTTTTATTTGGATTAGAAGATATTGTGTGTTTACACTGATCAGAAATGGGACCGCTCTGAGCAGAATCTAGCTCTTGAAGGTAATAAAGTTTTGGTTTTTTCACAAGGGCCTGCAGGGACAGGACAAGGGGTGATAGCCTGAAACTGAAAGAGGGTAGATTTAAATTGTATATTAGAGAGAAGTTCTTCTCCATTAGGGTGGTGAAGCATTGAAATGGTTTGCCCAAGGAGGTTGTGGATGTCCCATCTGTGGAATTGTTGAAGGCCAGGTTGGATGGAGCATTGAGCAAACTAGTCTAGAGGGAGGTAGGTGTTGGGGTTGGAACTAGATGGTTTTCAAGGTCTCTTCCAGCTTAAATCATTCTATGATTCTATTATTCTCTTCCCTAGGCTCACACTAATTAAGGATACTAATATTTGTAGAGAGACAGAAAAATGGAAAATGAAAGGGTTGACAAGCTAACAAGGCTTTCACAAGTTTATTCATCTTTGTTCACAAAACCCACATGATTTGGACCTGAAGGCTCAGAAGCAGATGCAAGCAATAAAGACTAGATATTTTTACATTTACTGTTCTTTGTTATATGAAATAAAGGAAAATAAAATATGCATATTCTGAATCTTGAATTCTGCTCTCTACTTATAGATCTCTAAAAGTTTTTTATGCATATTATCCACCAATTTCCCTTGTTTGATGAAGGGATTGACTGTTAGTTTATAGAGTCATCTTATTTTCAAGACTTTTTGACCTTATAAATCTAATATTACACCCTCTGTAGGGGCTAGTCTTGGGAGGTCATGTAGAAAATATTGCCATCTAAGCAACTGCTTGGTTACTGTCTATAATGTGTCTCTGAGCTCCTTCAGAGAAAGTCTGTCCTTCAGACAAATTGCAATAAAATCTGTTCCCTTATCTTGGGTAAGTACTGAAGGCATCCTTTTGCCTGTTTTCTATATCTTGATTAGGTTTTTGTGGGACTAAATGTCTACTGAGATGAAGCCTGACTAGGGCTTTTACAGAAGCAGTAATCTGGACAATTTTTCAGTGCAAACCAGAAGGTCCTTCAGCAATAAGACGATGCTAGGATGCATTAGTTTTTTATCAGTATGTATTCTCTAATTGGTAAAGGTGGGTGTCAAGAAGATGGAGCCAGGCTCTTCTCAGCGTCATCTAATGACAGGAGAAGGGGATGGAACAAGGTGTAAGCTGGAGTATAGGAGGTTCCACATCAATATGAGAAGAAACTTCTTTATTGTGAGGGTGATAGAGCACTGGAACAGGCTGCCCCAGGAAGGTGGTGAAGCCTCCTTCTCTGGAGATGTTTAAGACCCGTTTGGATATGTTCCTGTGTGACTGAATCTAAATGATCCTGCTGTAGTGGAGGGATTGCACTAGATGATCTTTAGAGGTCCCTTCCAATCCCTAATCTTCTGTGATTCTGTGACAGCCTTAATTATGGATGGGTTTCAAATTTTAATGACTCATTATTGAGTGAGAAAAATCTAAAATTAGGAATCTCAGTTTAATCTTGTGTTACAGGAGAGAAATAGTATTTAGATAATGTTTGAAAAAAGGAAACCAGGGAAACTCTGGAGAAAAGCATATAAACTGAGCTATGAGTGAGGAACCACTTGAAAATAGCACTATCGTGAAAAAGGGAGAATAACAATTTTCTGCTTTTTTACATGTTATATTCTTGAGTGTGAGAAACAGTGAAAGAGAATAATAAAGAAAATGCAGAGGTAACCAGAGGCTCCAAGTTGGGCACAGCAAGCAGATTCTGTGTTTATGTTAGCATAAACCCAGAAATGACCATTCATTTGAGGATTGTATTTGGGGATGAAGGGAAGAATGGAAGAATGAGATGGAAAGGAAGCTGCAGGTATAACTCTTAAGCTTTTGAAAGACCAATAATGGAAAATAATCTTGTATAAAGAAATAATGTTGCAAGGACATTATGTCTTAGAACTGTGTTTGAAATATCATAGATAATGTTATCTCTGAGGAACTAGGCAGAAACCTGAACTAACCAACAAAAACAATTACAGAAAAAATATAGTGCATCTGAGCAATAGTAAGTATGGGCACACAGCAGAAGGGCCCTTTGGGGTTTATGTGTTGGATAGATGAGGAGACACCCTTTTTGTACTTCCTATTACTAATAGCAGTATAGCTAATTACAGCTTTTCTGTTGATGTCTGCCAAGGTAGATTCTCCAATGATGCTAATTTTGCTTTGTAAACACTACCTGACTTGAAGAAAGTGTAAAGACAATTACCAGTCTTATTTCACTCTCTTACCTCCTCTGAGACATCCATCTCTTCAGCTGTGTGTAGAGTTGCGGCAGTGATTAATGATTGAGTGACTAGGAGTATTCGGAAAGACAAGAGAAATTTTATAAAGCAGATGTGTTTCCAATGGCCTAGAATAATCCTGGTGGCAAGAACCAGTGCATGTTTGTAAAAAAAAATATCATTGCCAAATCGTGGCAGACAGGAGAGGTGCCTCAGCTATGCAAATTGAACATTAACAAGTCCATGGGCCCTGATGAGATGCACCCAAGGGTGCTGAGAGAGCTGGCTGATATTATTGCCCTACGGCTATCTATTATCTTTGCCAAATCGTGGCAGACAGGAGAGGTGCCTGAGGACTGGAGGAGAGCCAATGTCACTCCAGTCTTCAAGAAGGGCAGGAAAGAAGTTCCAGGAAACTATAGACCGGTCAGCCTCACCTCCATCCCTGGAAAAATGATGGAGCGGCTCCTGCTGGAGGGCATCTCAAGGCACTTGGAAGAGAAGAAGGTTATCAGGAGTAGTCAGCATGGATTTATGAAGGGGAAGTCCTGCTTGACTCACCTGATAGCATTCTATAATGCAATAACTGAATGGTTAGATTCAGGGAAACCAGTGGATGTAGTCTACCTTGACCTTAGCAAGGCCTTTGAC
>VXBP01010698.1:0-14936 GCA_013400115.1 Rhinopomastus cyanomelas
AGGAAATTGTCACCAATGCACTGAAGGAACCTCTTAGACTGTGGATGGCTGGCTGACAAGTCATCTGGCAAATATGAAGGTAGTTAAAATCCCCCATGAGACCAGTTCCTGTAGCTGTGAGGCTGCTGTCAGCTGCGTGTAGAAGACCTCATAAACTTCCTCATTCTGATCTGGTTGTCTGTAATAGACACCTACAACTGTGTCACCAATGCCAGCCTGTCCCTTAATATGCACCCACAAACTCTCAGCTCTCTCTTCATCTGCCCTGGACAGAACTCAATACATTCCATTTGCTCTCTCATGTAAAGAGCAACTCCTCCACTCCGCCTTGCTGACCTGTCCCTCCTGACAGAGGAGTCCATGAACACATTCCAGCCGTGCGAGGCATCCCACCAAGTCTCTGTAGTTGCCACCAGATCATAATCGCCTGACTGGACAGAGATTTCTAACTCCTCCTACTTATTCCCCATGTGCATTGGTGTACAGGCATTTCAGGGAGTGAGCTGAGTCCTCCACTTTCATCCTGGAACAGTGAGAGGCCACGTGACTTTCATTAAGACCAGAGCTCTGAAGCACTGGTGAGCACCCATCAACTATCCCACCATGGAACATGGTTTGGCAGGGGCTTGGTAGAGTTGGGCTGGTGATTGCACTTGATGATCTTTAAGCTCTTTTCCAGCCTAAATGATTGTATGATTCTATAAATTCTGTGATTCCATACTACTTGCAAATACACGTTGCACTTTAGAAGCCCATAAGGTAAAACAGCATCTTCAGTTTTTCATTTTTTGAAGGTCTCACAATTCTTTTTCCTTCTGCAATTGTTTATCCATTCCTAAGTTAATATGTTCAGATTCTGAGTTCCTTAAAATCTTCTCAGCAGTCCTACAACACCGTCTTCATCCTGGATAGCTTAACTACATAGAGCTCAGTACTTTGTTGTAAATAGATATGCAGCATACTAAGTAGTGGAAAAAAGAGACTTCTCATCTCACTGTCTGCACAGTTGGAAAATGCTCTCTTCTTCTAAACTTTACACCGGGGAAGATCTACCAGATATGGAGGAACCAGTTCAGTCTCACAAAGTGAGTGCTGAATTAATAGCATTTAAAAGTGGAAAGTACAGTGCCAGTGGGAATGTAAAGGTAATCTGGTGTTGACACTGCAGGAGAAAGCATATGTAATGTTTTCAGAATTCTTTCTGCCTATATTTCAGGCAGTATAAGCTTATGAAATCCACAATAAGAAAGGAAATGAGCAAGTCAAGCAGTGGTAATACCTGTTACTCCCTGCAGACTCTAAATATTAAAGGATATCCACGGTGTTACTGTTAGCAAAGCCAGACCAGCGTCAAGATCAGACAAGTGAAAATGTCATTACATTTATTGCTGGAAATTCAAGTTTTCTGGACACAAGGCCAGGCAATCTCAATTGTAATATTCCTCACTCATGAAATTTTGATTTTGCAACTATTTTTGCATGCTCTGTCTTTATAATATTACCCGTGTTACTTTGCCAAATAGTAAGTGGTTAATTTTCCTTCTTAAATTCTGAACCAATAAGTATTTCTTTTAGGATTTTCTTCTTTCCTCTCCATAGTCACTGGGATTTGGTGTTCCTGGAATAAAAAAGCCACTCATGTATTTTTTTCAAGTCTTCCCAAAGTCAGAGGGATCAAAGCAGTTTAACATAACAGCTCAGATTTCTGTTGTAACAGCAATCTTAGCAGGAAACATTTCACCATCTAATTGCAACCTGAAAGTCTCATTTGATAATCATTAATTTTAAATATATATTCTTAAAAGAAAATGTTGTTCTAACAGGAATTTGTGCGACTGACAGTCTCTGACACGATGACAACATATGTCACAATATTAATTGGTGATTTCCTGAGAGCTGTCTTCGTTAGATTTTTCAATTACTGCTGGTGCTGGGACTTGGAGTATGGATTTGTAAGTAGCTAATTTGCTATTGTTATCGTCTTTGACCAGCTGTCACACCACTTTGTTGTAGTAAATGACATTCTCATTTTAGTTAAACAATATTAAAATTGGGCTAGGCACATAACCTGCAAAACCCCTAAAAATCTGTTAGCCTTTCTTCAAATTTGTTTGTGCCGTAATACTTGTTTTATTCTTTAGACTTCAGTAACTTCAGGAACTCTAGGGCCTTTTTCTTTTTTAAATGGATTGTGTAAGAAAACACATTTTTCTCACGGTTACACAGAATATAATCTCATTAATTTTGGGATAGGATCTTCTAGCATGCAGTGTTTGTGGAGAAAAACATGAAAGCACTTTTTCTAGAAAACTTGTAATGTAAATGTCTTGCTAGAATTAGGTTGGCAGAAATAAAGTTAGTAAGTCACACAACAGAGGCAGGTGAAGAGCTCTCTGCTTGAGAGTTGAGACTTTCACTCTTTTACACAGGTTTGGTAGGATAAGTGTTTGTTAAGATGTTTACACTCTAAGGTCCAATGCTGAGTACTAGTAAATCTCTCCCAAAGCCAGTTTTGCACCTACTGAAAGGTTTGGGAAAGAGCTAAGCAATTTAGAACTACGTAAGGTACATGAGCATGAGCAACCATTGTAGCTGTTCTACCAGTATTTTTTTCTTTCCTCAAAATTTTACCTTAATCCATGTATAAATTTCTTCCTGAACTAAAAGCAGCTTATTGGGAAATGATAGTTTTCCAGAGGAAGAGAAAGGTCTCAAATTTTCTGTAGAAAAAACCCCATTTTTCTAGTATAGCTGTTGTCTAGTTTCTATAAAATTTTGGTTATTACATCATGATCCAGTATTTCTATGGAGTGTCTCCGTGTGTGGTTGTGCACAAAGCCGTTACAAACTTTGAAATGCCAAAATCAAATTCAGGAATTTGAATACAGCATGGGCAGAGAAGTAGTTCAGTCTGTGGAGCAGCACTTGGATCTCCCTCACATTTTCAGATGTTTCATGTACACTGTAGTAGCTAAGCCTGGATGTCCAGAACGCATTAACCATTGAAGTCCTTGCTACATCTGAAAGGAAATAGCTCAGACAACGTGTTTTCCAATATAAGTTTCCCTATCAAGATATCCTTAATCAATGATAGCTCCTCAATGAGTGCAAGAGTGAAAGCAATTCTGAAGACTGTATACCTGACTGTTAGGATGATTTATCTTCCATTTGGGCTTGCTGAAGCCTGTTCTATCTGGCTATTTACTATGAATCATTTGCCTTTTGTGCAAGGAATTTTTGTTTTATGACCAGCCCGACCATAGGTGTCTAGAAACATTTGAGATTACCATAGACATTCAGAACAACTGAATAAGGCTACTAGATGTACTCTTGGAAGACAACTGCAGTCTCCCAGTGGAGAGTGTATTGGGAGGTACACAGTGAACAACAGGACAGCTTATCTTGAACTGGAATTGAGTGTTGTCAAATGAAGACACATATATTCATCCTTTAACATTTCAGATTCAACTTTTGTTTCTTTGTTTTTTTGTTACCATTAGGGCTATTAATGGAATACAAAACAGTAATTACATTAATAGAACAGAGTCAATAAAGGAAAGAATTTTATTTAAGGGCCTGGACTAAAATGCTGCATAGATGTACCATCCTTCTTTTTAACCATTCATCCATTAATCAAATAAAGATCATAAAAACAGGTGATAAGTAGTGAGAGTGCATCTCACATCCTACATGCAGGCCTTCAACACTGTTAGTAGAAGTTGTGGCATGTCTATCCAGCAATGAGCGGACATAATTATATGTAATTGTTTTTGAAGTATCAACAATATATCTGTTGGTGGGGCATGCTGAAAACAATTTATTATTGATCTTTTAATTTGTATATAAAAATGACTATAACAGTTTGGGTCCTTGTGTTCCTAAGATCCAGTAAGCTGCCTGAAATAATAGACAAGTGTGGAAGTAAAAACTGGAAATAAATTAATTTCATAAAACATTTGAGTTTTAAAATCTTCCTTAGAAGGTATATCTGTGTCTTTGTAATTACTGGCCATGGTGTATCTACAATACAACGGTTCTTAGAATTCTTTCTATCCTAAATATTTTTGACAATCAAAGTAACAATCAAAGTGTCTACTCAGCAAAGAATTCCAGAAATGAACTTGTGTGTAAACTTTCGTTTAATTTCTGGTCCACGCATATTATTCATATAGATTTGAACTGCCATAAGATGTTGTTTAATCTGCTTTCTCATAAAAGAGAGTGGTGCTACTCTATCAGCAGTATATATGGAAATGATCAAAGTTTTCGAAAAACAGACTGTAAGCGTCAGGTGAATAGTTCAGGAGTCTGAGGATAAAGAATTTTATTTTTACTGTCTTTGTGCTTCTATACTGGAAATAAAAATCTATGATATAGCACTTTCTTCAGCAAACAAAATGACAATGAGAACCCATTGCTAAATCTTTAAATGAATTTTAGAATCATAGACTCAAGTTAGAAATACTATATTCATATTAAACAGACAAGATGATTTGCAACCTATATCAATGTTTTAAAAGATTTCTTCAACACTGTAACTGTGAAATATGAAAAACAGTGGTTTGAACAGGAAATAAATCACAGCAGCATCTTGGCTGCAATTGTATTGGAGGATGTATTAGATGACCACCACTAGATATTCCAATGGAAAATTCCTGAGTTCTTTTTTAAAAAAAATTGCCCAGTACCCAGAACTATTTTTAAATCTCACTTAGAAACTTGAGTTATATTAATTTGTTTCATAATTCACTGGTAAAAAGCAACAAGAGGCCTCACAACACAATGCCAGTATGCTGCTGCTGTTGGAAGTGACAGTATAAATCTATGTGAATCATCTTAAACCCCTTCGTGCAATCATAATGAAAACATATGTATTATTTCTTTCAGCCATCATACTCTGAGTTTGATATAAGTGGAAATGTGTTGGGACTGATCTTTAACCAAGGCATGATCTGGTATGTGTGGCAAACATGTTGCATAGCCCAGAGGAGTGGGTGAGGAGACGTAGAAATGGAATTAGCTATGCAGAGCTGGGTCTCGTTTGTCCTTGGATGGGAAACAGTCTGGCTGCACACCAGATGCTGTAGGCTTACACTGCTCCAGCAGATTCAGATGATCTTTTGAGATCCCTTCCAAGCTGTGATTTGCAGGATTGAAATGTATATGTGAAAGATACATCTGATTCTGTTCCATTGCTTAATTTGATGGAAGTATATTAAAATATATTTCGAACTGTGGTACACTGCAATCACTGGGACCACTGCAAATCTATTTCTGCACTAAGATATGGGACTAGATGTGTAAAGATTTTTGCAATGAGCTAGAAGCCCAACTACTACAAGTGGTGTAAATTAATATCTTTTTATAGCACCAGGACTGTACTGTTTGGCTTCAAATTCTAGCCTTTCTAAAATACTTTATCTTATGGTGCATTTCCTATGTGTCCTGTGAAAAAAAGAAAGTGTGTAACACTTACCTGTGTGGGCATTTGAATATGCATAAAATGGTACCACTGCATTATTAGTTCTAGCTGTAGAGAAGGAGGCATATATTAAAGCCTATCTTCGGACTTCACATGAGTGATAAATACCATAGTGCAGTCCTCACGCAAGATGCTCAGTCTTCCTCAAGAACTTCTTCAAGCACTCTTGACTTAAAATTAATTCTTGCTAAGACTTAATTTTTTACTTTTAATTTAGCTTTTTTGATCAGACTGTTTATTCGTCATAAACTCTCTCTTCTGCAATGTCTAAAGATTTTCTGCTTTGTTGGAAGTCCTGCAAAGCACATGGACATTGGGAATAGGTAGGACATTTAGGAAGTCAGAAGTCCTGCAATCTTTGCTTTTTTTCCAGGATGGGATCTTTTTACGCTCCATGTCTCCCAGCAATCAACGTTTTCCGCCTCCACACTTCGATGTACTTGCAGTGCTGGGCAGTGATGTGTTGCAATGTCCCCCAGGAGAGGGTCTTCAAGGCTTCCAGATCCAATAACTTCTACATGGCCATGCTACTTTTCATTCTCTTTCTCTCCACGCTGCCTGCTGTGTACACGATTGTCTCCATCCCACCATCTTTTGATTGTGGTCCTTTCAGGTTTCCTTTCACATTTTATTTCTGTCTTGTGTTATTGATGTAACAAACTGATTGATGTAACAAACTGCTTCATCACATCACAATTACTGATGCATTAATGAAAAGAGTTTCTGTAGTAAGTGCTATGCCTGATAGACTGAATGTTTCATGGTGTCACATTTCTCATTGTGAATAATCACTGAAGCTGGTATCCTAGAAAACTGAGTAGTATCAGATCAGAAAACATTTTTTTTGTTAGTTGTAGTGTAAACAAGAAAAGTCATTGGTGCTGTAATTCAGCTAGAAATTATTCTTAAGGAGTAGAGCGCTGATGTGTTACGCATCTCTGGTCTGCTGGTCAGAGACACTCAGGAAGTGTCTGCATATGCCCTATAAGTGTGGCATAACAGAACATGTGGTTGCTGAGCTAAATGTATGGTGGTGCAGTCGTTGATTGCTGTGACTCTTTCAATCAGACTCAGTACTTCAAGCATCTACGTATTTTATGCACTTCATTCAGCTGTGAAAGCTGATTCTTCTTAAGTCTTCAAGACCTCTACATCCATTAGTCCCATCTAAAATTTAGGCTTGCCTTACCTGTGCAGATGAGTGCTTTGCATTCAAGCCAGCTTACAAGCTACCACACTTGCTCCTTCTGTGAATGTTACCCAGAAAGTTTAGGACTGTTTTTGCCATTTTCCTGTGTAAAGTAGTATGGCATGAAACTATACTGAGCATAAAATGACAGACAATATACAAGACTAACATTTTGAGAAGACTTCAATCTTCTGCTTTCAACAAAGAATTAGCAAAGCAGAAGTAGGAGAATAGTAAAAGAGACATCTTGATTCCAGTAAAGGTTTGACTACTAAATTACTGTAGTTAGTAAATTGATACCGGCATTACCCAGCACACATGGTAAAGAACAGACCATTGCTCAAAAGCAAAATATCTGGGAGACCAGTTCCAGCCCCCTGCAACAGTCATAGTCAACTAAGGAAAATCACGTGACATGCCAAAAATTTCTGTGTGTGTGTGTACATATACATATAGATATATTTGAGTTATAGCAAAGAAAGTACAGAGGAGTTAGAAATGAGTAGCTGCTGTTAGTGGATTATTACTGAAATGGTAAACATACTGTTCAAAATTAGACAAATAATGGTTCCTGTAATTTTTTCCCTGTTATACACGGAGACACTTTATTTTTTATTAAAAAATTACATCTTTAGTTTAACTTTTAATGGGAGAAGACTTGAAACCAATGAAGGTTCATCCAACTTGGGCATACATAATACTGTTCAAAGGGATAACAATGCATAATACTTCTTGAAAGGAACCAGAGGATCAATACCAGCAGTCCACACCTCTGTGATAAAAAAAGAAAACATTTTTCCTTCTGGTAGCTTAGTCTCTTCTCTATAATAAAATTTGGGGCCTTTTTCTGGGATTTTTTTTCCTTTTGTGGCTTTTTACAAATTTTTAATCTATCATTAAAGGCAGCATTACAACCCAACAGAGATGTGTCAGGAGCAGGGAAGTCAAGAAAGAATTAACAAGTTGCAACTGAAGAAGTTTTGTTTAGCAAATGCTGGGAAAAATCAAGGAGAACAGAGTCAAATTTCTCAACTACTGTGAATGTGTGGGGAAATAGAAGAGAACAAGGCGACTAAGTCTCCTATATGCAGCTTTTTTATCTTATCTAGAAGAGAGTGAATGCTGAGAATAACAAGCTAAGAAAATGGATCTGATTAGCAGAAATGCTGAAATATCAGGTAGTAATTAGGTAGTAATTTGGTAATTCCTTTAACAAACAAAACCTACCAATTAATCTCAATATATAGAAAAGCCCACTTTGCTGGTCTTCTTCAGGCAAAAACTTCAAACACTGTATTCTGAGATGTGCAGTTGCTAATAGAACATTTTTGCTTATCAATCATACAAAAATGGGTTTAGAGATTTTCACTAGGAATTCAGAGAGAACAATTTATACTGCACTCTTTGGCTGCGATATGAAGTTTGCATTTCATTGAGGAGTAATCTTGTTTGTGTATGCAGTCAAAACCTAGTAGCATTTAGTAATATGTGATTACTTCTCCCCGTAAAAATGCATAATAACCAATCAAAATAATATTTCTTTCAGAGTACCAGATTGTTAATAATGTTGACATGTAGTTTGTTGCCCTTTTCCCCAGCTTGATGTGAGGAGAGTAGCCTTGTACTCACAGTAAAGCATTGCCATTGCCATGACTTTTGTAAATGATACAGTTTCAACTTTTCTGTTTAACAGTGGGAAGACTAGAATGTTTGAAGTCATATCTGAAACTTTGGAGCTTGACTTCCCTTCCTGGTTTGGGAAGGTATTTGGTTATGCCACTAACCCCGGACTTGTCCTACCTTTTATACTGCTGATGGTGTACGTATGGAATATTCACTCAAATCTTGCTTAATCTAAGGTCTGTTAATTTTCTTTGAATCTTTACTGCCTGAATATCTAGCTAAATACAGCTCTTGATTGCTCTGCAGTGAGGTACTTGAAGAAATGGTAAGCCTTTAATTTTATCACAACTAATGGGCATTTGCACAAACAGTAATATCATTTTTATTTTATGTCCTTCTTTTTGGTTTTGTTACTGGTTTTTCAAAATGCTGTTGTCACAATACTGGAAAAGAATTAAAATACAAATGCCTATAGGGGATCTGAAGTGGCTTTAATCATCGTCCAGTGATTAAATCATAAATGCTTAGCAAATTCAATAGAAACATGACCACCATGGAACAGTTATTTCTCAGGATCTTTCAGTACGTGAGGTCTTCAGTGCCTTGTCTTTCCTCGATAAATGATTTACCTGCTTCATGCTATTGGAACAGGCTGTGAGATAGTATGGTGGAGAATTCATGAAACTTGGCTAATTGAGATTTATTTTAAGTCAATTCCTGGTAAAGAATAATGACCCCAGAACAGTCTTTCACAAAGGCCATATTAAGTATATTAAGTATTTATTAAAGACATTATCAGCTTCTGTATATGTGTATGATTATTTATGTGATTATTTAACATACTAATGAACTGAAAGTTAATTTTGAGCAGACATGAGCTGGGATTTAACCCAGTGCAGTAAAATAGCCAATAAATACAGAGTAGATTACAGAATACAATAGAAATTGCATAAGTATTTTACAAAAGCAAAATGAAATTTGGAGATAAAACTTTTCTGATGCTCACTTACAGTATTTTATTTTAACACTTGTCTAGAAAAACAGGGAATCCAGATTGTCCTCTGAAATATGTGGTCAAGTCATATAGATTTTTTCAAGTTCTATACCTATTTTCAAGTGTTCCAAGGTAAAGATACTAAAAATAAATATAGAAAAGAAAAAAACAAAAGGGCACTACTAGACAAAATGAAGCAAATCAGAAAGAACAGCAGATGCAGATTAACTGTTTCACTGCTTACACCAATGAAAGCTTTTAAAATATTAATTACTCATTTTTAATACATGTCACACAAGTTAATTAACTGTTGTAAGTTATTCTTTAGAACACAGTTAACTACTACAAGCATGAATGTAGAGTATTAATAGACAGAATGAAATCTTTCACCCTTTTCTCCCCTGAAATAACAGTGGCTTTTTTGTACTTTAAGGAATCATGTTGTTTGTTGTCAAAATACTACTGATGATTAGATGTGGCTAATGAATTGGGAAGAAGTATAGATTTTCTTAGCATGCTGTAGTTGTTGCTATAGGAATGTTGTACAAATCTTCATATTTAATCATTACCTAACAAGAAACTATTTTTCTTTATATTTAGGCTGAGTATATATTATCTTAATGCTACATCCAAATCCTACAAAGAAGCTAACTTGGAACTTAAAAAGAAGCTGCAAAGTGTAAGAAATAGAGAACTATTTTATATAATATTATTTTACATATTTTTTTATTTATACCAAATATTTGAGAAATTTCAGATCACTGATAGATGTCTTCTTCTTCTCATAATCATTAGCAAGCAGAAGAAAATAAAAGGAGAAATAAACAAAAAGCACAAAAATCAAATGAGGAAAATCCATTTGAGACAGAACCACCACAGCCAAAGGAGAAAGGAGGCAAGCAAGATGAATCCACTGCAAACCAAGGTAAGAACTGTTTTTAACCATTCAGAATGGGGAATTCATGTGTAACAGAATCACAGTACCAGAATAGCAGAGGCAGGAAGCCATCTCTGGAGATCACCTGTTTTAACAGGTTAACCTAAAACCAGGTTGCATAGGATCATGGACATGTGTGTTTTGAAAATCTCCAGAGAACGACAGTCCACAGCCTGGACTCTGGGTAGCCTGTTCCACACTGAAAGTAACAAAGGATGTCCTTGAGTTTAGAGAAAACTTCTTGTATTACAGTTTGGACCCCTTGTCTCCTGTTCTTGGGCACCAAGAGGATTCTGGATCCATCCTCCTGACACCCACACTTTAGAGATGTATAACAATTGATGAGATCTGCCCCCAGTCTTCTTTTCTCCCAGATAAAAGGACCCAAATCCCCCACCCTTTCCTCACAAGACAGATATTCTAGGCCCCTAATAGCTTTTGTAGCCTTCACTTTATGCTTTCCAATAGTTCTTCATCCCTCTTCAACTGGAGAGCCCAGAACTGGACATAGTGCTCCATATGTGGTCTCAGCAGAGCAGAGTAGGACAGAATAATGTCTCCCAGCCTGCTGGTCACATTCTATCTAAGACATCCCAGGATACCATTATCCTTGTTGGCCACAAGAAAACATTCTGATGGTTAACCTGTTGTCCACCAGGTCCTTCTGAATGCCAGATCGTAGTCTTTCTTACTGTCTTGACTGCTTCCTTTGTCATGACGTCCTGAAACATATTTGCTGTACCATACCAAATCACAAGAATTAGCCTATCTCCAGTCTCTTCTTTCTTTGGCTCATTTAATAAATACTGCAGCAGTATTCCACACCATGCAACACTAAAGTACAAAACCCTGTAGTAGGGCTATAACGAATTGAAAAAAACGACACTTAAAGCCTTGCCTGCATATCAGCGATTGTGTTCATCTATCACAGAACTTCAGGGGCTGGAAGGGACCTCCAAAGATCACCTAGTACAATTCCTCTGCCAGACAAACCAGTTGGTTCCAGATTTTGTGTCCTTTTACAGTTTTTAATTAATCCAGGACAACAGAGTGCTTGTGTTTCTCAGTGCCTTGTTCAGTGGGAGAAGGGAAGAACACAGCACAGAAGCAGTACATGTCAAGAAGCTCAGTCTGTCCTGAACAATTCACAGGATGTATACTTTCCCCTGGATTCTACCAGACTTTTTCCATCATGCATGTATGCCTATTGCAGAAACCCAGATTAGAACTGATTGTCTTTGGAATACTGACATGCAAGCCGTGTCTGTAGACTCAAAACCTACCCACGTAACTTGGAAACTGCTACCACTTTCATTTCTAGGCAATATCTATGTAACTTGGAAACTGCTACCACTTTCATTTCTAGGCAATATCTATGTTTATATAGCTACTTGGGAAAAATCCATGTTTCTCTCTTGTGGCCTTGCAGAAAATACAGAAAAGAAAGTATGATACAAAGGTTATGAATGTTCATTAGCATAGATTTCAGGCTGTTGGCAGAGGAGGACCCAAACTTTCCACCATACTCTGTTGTAGACAGACAGCTCAGGGCTTTTCTCTCAGGGTCTTTTTGGTTTACATGTCAGTTTTTTTAATTCTATCCCTCAAACATTTTTCAGACAACAAGAAAGGACAAGGTGCTGATGAAGCAAAGAAGATAGACCAGCCACAAGAATCCAGCTCCTCTCAGGCACTGAATGGCCACTATCCCCCACATGGTAGAGGAGGAAACTTTACTCCTCCATCCATAGCTGTGACAAGGCCACCAGGACCGAGGGGCTATGGAATACCAGGCTATCCACCTGGAAATCCACATTTCCCAGGAGCACAGCCAGGAATGCCCAGGGGCCCTCCCGGCTACAGATAAGAGGCCTCAAGCATATCGTGATGTGATGAAGGATGCTGAGGTATAGATGAGTGTTACTAAACCTACACCCACTCCTGTAAGGGCAGAAGCTTGCTGTGTTCATTTAAAATCTTTATGTGCATAGAAGTTACCCACAAAATTCAGTTTTGCTTAATGGGAGACTTCAGAAGAAAACATTGCATGTCTTCTTGTATTTAATGTATTTTAAAAATGCATATCTGTGTCAATAGGTTATTAACCTTAGGGGATCATTATTGGAGATATTTATTAGAAGAATTAAAAACATTTTGTATTCAGTTGATGATTTTCTTAAAAGACTCCAAGTGTATCTCTAACAGCTTTTCCTTTTTATTAGAAGCACAGTTCACAAAAAACATAAGTCCATATGAAGTGAGAGTTAGTTATACATAAGCACTGCATATAGCTTATCTTCTGTCAATCAGACTTGCTTATCCAAAGATTTCAGGTTGTATGCGGGAAAAGTGGCATCTTTTAAGTCTTGGGAAAGAAATAAAAAGCAATATTCTTCCTGTTGCTAGGAAGAAAATGTAGCTCCTTTTAGCTAATCACATTTAGTCTTACCACATTCTCACAGAATCACAGAACATTAGGGATTGGAAGGGACCTTGAAAGATCATCTAGTCCAATCCCCATGCCAGAGCAGGATCACCTAGATCAAGTCTTACAGGAACATATCCAGACAGATTTTAAATATCTCCAGAGAAGAAGACTCCACAAACTTCCTGGGCAGCCCGTTCCAGTGCTGCATCACCCTCACTTTCCCAACAGAAGTTAGAGTTATTTCTAGGGAAAAACCCCCAAATGCTAGATGATGAATATTTGAAATGAAAGGAATTAAGGGAATACATGTGTAGTTCTTATTTAACTTCTGGCTTTTGAGACAGCTGTTTATGTTTGCAAGGACTCTTCCTACACTCATCTGCTGTATCAAGACTTTTTATTATATTGAGGACCAGGGTCCCACAATATTATTCATCTGAAGAGCTAAGGCTTTAGGAGAAGCAAATATGGCGAGATACTTGATAAATTAGTGGAAAAAGGTAAGCTCATGTGACTAGTGAAAACATCTTGTCCGGTCAAACCAGTTGACAGATGAGCAAGGGAACAGGGAAATTCATTCTGAAAAATCACATTAGTGGTGTTCATGGAGGAAAATGAGATTTTGATGGGAGGTGCTAATTGTTTTTAAACAACTTACAGATTATATGATTAGTATTGATGCACAATGTTAGAACAGTAAATTACTTATAGAGTGGCAAGCCTACAATGCGAGAAATTGAGTGAATTAAATAAAAATTAATGAGTGCCTGGAACAGCTATAGTCATTAGTGAAAGTACAGTCACTTAAAATATGTAAAGGGAACTCCATAAATGTGAATAATCACAGAATCACAGAATCAGAGAACATCAGGGATTAGAAGGGACCTTGAAAGATCATCCAGTCCAATCGCCCCACTACAGCAGGATCCTTTAGATCAAGTTTCACAAGAACATACCCAGGTGGGTTTTAAACTTCTCTGCAGTAGGAGACCCAGAATCCTGCTGGGAAGCCCATTCCAGTGCTCTATCACCCTCACCATGAAGTTCCTTCTCATATTGATGTGGAACTACCTATGTTTCAGCTGATACCCATTGCCCCTTGTCCTACTAATGTGACCATGGAAAGGGATTTCTTGGGACAAGACAGATGCAGAGTAACTGTGGGTGGGTTAGGCACTGAACAGGGGAGTCAAGCAGGTGTGCACCTGCTCGCTTTCTTAAGGCAGCTCAGAAAAGCTGCTTCTTAGCTGGATGCACTATGCATGTCTCTACTGAAGGTAACGAAAATTAATGATTGTCACTACCTCTCAAGATGAAGCTTTGAGGTACAGTCACAGAATCACAGAATGTTAAAGGTTCGAAAGGACTGCAAAAGATCATCTAAGTGTAACCTCTCCCTGCCAGACCAGAGTAAGCCTACAGCACCTGATGTACCCAGACTGTCTTCTGCCAAAGTACAAACCAGGCCCAACCTTGCTTAGCTTCATAAGATAAGAGTGGGCTTTATGCCAGTGTGGCAAGTCCTATGTATAAGTCCTCCCAGAGATTATTAAAAAAATAGACAGCACTTAATCTAATCAGACCAAATCCTGCTCCATGCTTATAAAGACCCTTTAAAATGCATCAAAGTTTAGGAAATCACAAATGGTTTGGAGGAAAAAACCACTGTTCTCTAGCTACTGCCAGGAACTTCAGCTGACAGCTTCTCCCACTGCTTTTGCTTTCTTCTATGTTGGTACAGCCCCTTTGCTCCATCTGCCATGGTGAATTCTGAAAGACTGGAAATAAATTTAAAAAATCAAAGTGGTAAAGAAGTATCTCCTGTGCTGAAAAACATTTGAGGACTGTGCAATGTTCTCTGATGGGCAGGAATGAAAGGACAAAAATAAACTCCATGCCTAAGTGAATTCACAGTAAATGAGAGACAGGACTCTTTACAACACATTATTTTCAACACTGGGTTTGTGGCAGTCAGAATCTGAAAATGCAAGTATAAAATATATGTAGTAATAACACAACTATTAAGATCCAAACACCCACAAAAACAACAACAACAACAAAAAAACCACCAAAAAACATGACCCAAACCCTAACCTGCTAGCCACAGTAGGTGAGCATAATGGTCTCCACCTGGCAGAGGAAGGGAAGACTCCTGGTGCCAGCTAAGATGGAGATGGGAACGCAGACAGAGGGTGGAATGAAGCAGGCTAAGACGCAGACCACAGGCTGCAGTGAATGCCTCTGTTTCTCCTCTGTACCAGGGAATTGTGTACGCTGTGAACA
>VXBP01010704.1:763-11776 GCA_013400115.1 Rhinopomastus cyanomelas
GAATTCTTTGCTTGATTGGGTCTCCATGCCGTTGCCCACCCTACTAAGATTAACAGATACATTGTGTCTTTGAACTTTCATTCTTTTGGATAATAATTCTTCTACACCTATCTAACTTAAATCACACATCTTCTAGATAACAATTTAGTCGTTAATACATCCTATGCTTAAGATAACAAAAGTTCTCTTGTTCAACATGCTCTACTGATTCCTTTAATCACTTAAGCTTTCAAAAGAACAGTAACTAACTAGGCCTTAGTAAGACCCTTAACATGACTACTATTACACATACTGTACAGTGCTTCTAAATGGTATTTATATTACAAAATCAACATGCTCCACTAAGCATTTTTAACTTCACAAAAACACAGATTATATGCCTCAATACATTTCATCCCCTTGCTCAATAAGCTATTTACAACGGCCAATGGCGCATTTCAGTTCCTTCCCAAAAAGGTTACTGCAAAGTTCAACAATGTTATGCATGGGCAATATTCTCAAAACAAATACAAGGGGAAGAAAATTGTCAAGAGACATGAGAATAGTTGTAGAAAGCTTTCCACTGTTTTGAGAAGGGGCTGGGAAAAAAAGTAGTTGCTTGCTTGGGAGGCAGAGATTCGTTACAACAGGTTGCTGAGTATGGCTGTCAGGATCCATGTTTAGGTGGACTCACATAGGTTCTTCAATTTGATCTTAAAGTGCAAAACATAAGGTGAGCACTTCCGGGGATTATGTGTCGACACAGCTTTATTGTTTAACAAGACATGATGGAAAGAAAGAGTGATGGAGAGGAAAGAAAGGGGAAAAGAAAAAGGGTAAAGAGGGGGAAGAGGCTGTAGCTACCACCACCAAAATCCAGGCATTCTCAGATTTCTCAAGGTCCTGCTGCCTTATGATGTCTTGACGACCCTTGGTGGGAGAAGCTTTCAAATTATTGCTAAGAAACCATCCTTTTTAAGTTGAATTGCCTTTCCAAATCAATATCTTAATATTTTAATGCCTTTCAAAATAAATAAACAACATAAATATGTCTTCCAGGAAGAAGTGCATCACAAGTACATACATCTCCCCATTAATTATTTGTTTACTTCTACAGATAGTGAAAAAATACCCATCCTCTATTGGATGCTAAAATTTCTTCAACTCACGCAAAATATCTTGCTTTCATTCTGGATGGTTAACATAATTTCATAAACAAGGTCGCGTCCAAGCAAAAATGGGATTGTCTCTTTTATGGCTTCATTTGCAGCCAACTGATAATTTATTAAAATGAAAATAATTACAATTAAAACACATCAGAGCATATAATTCAGTTACTCCTAAGTGTAGTAAAAGGTGTCTCCCAGATCAGTATTTGCTTATTGAGGATTCTTTATGAAAGCATGCAGACGTTTAGACATTGCTTTGGGCGTATTACAGAAAGGAAAATGAATGAAGCAGGACACTAAGGTGCCAAAAATGCCATCACGGGATTTAGCAATGGCATGTGAAAGTGGACGGAATGCAGACAACTCTGAGCAGGCATTACTTCAAGGTGTAGATCATTGTGTGTGATTTACTTGGGATACCAGCTAGGTGCAGGAGAAGAGCAGTAAGCTCCTTGATGTGTAGTTGTAGGAGCAAGGACCTAGCCTAGAGATAAGTGATCCTGACCCATGTTCTTAAGGCCACTGGAATAATCACTGTGTCTGATGAGAGACTCAGGATTCAATTTGTATCTAGGTCAGGTTTCACTGCTGCCTCAGGCTCATAGTCTATGCAAAAGTGATTGGAATTCACTTTCTTCCTTTTAAAACATACAATTGCAATGGTGTAATAAAACAGCAGAACATTGTGAAACGTCACATTTTTGGGTAAAAGTTGTGCTATGGTGCTCTTTTGCACGATAATAATATTTCCACTTTATTAATTTTTTTTCAATTTGTCTTTTCTGTCTTACTTTCCTTCAACTCCTCTCATACAATGCTGACTTGCTGGGGCTTCTTTGCAAAAGGAACCAAGGCAATTCAGTTAAATGCAGCCTGAAAAATGTGGGATCTCGAAAAGATTTTCACAAGACACTTCAAAAACAAACATTTGAATCAGAAACATTGGATTCTGGTGATGCAAACTTTCAGGTATGTTATATTTTGTTTGGGAAAAGCAATCAAGTACAGCAGCTTTCCTGAGAAGAAGCATCTCGGTGTCTCTGTAGCAGCATCTGGCAGAGAGCTGTATTTTACGGAAGAGGTAGCCAGTGCCCCAGTGTCTGAGCCACAGCTCCCCATTTTGTGGTTTTCCAACAGGCTGGGCCCCGCCATGTCCACCTGCTCCCTGAGGAAGCCTCGAAAACCACACTCACCTCCTCTGACTTCGACCTGCGCAGTCTGCAGCCAGACCCCCGCCTGGAGAACCTCCTGCGGCACATCAGTGCTGAGGAGTTTGAGAAGCAGAACGAAGAGGCGCGGCGCACCAACAGGCATGCAGAGCTCCTCGCTCTCTACCCCAATGTGGATGAGGTGAGCTTGGAGGCAGACTGGCTCTTGAGACTTCCCAGGCTGGCTTTCCTGGCATGCTTAATGTGAAAGCTGCACCACACTCAAAAAACCTGGATACACATCTCCCTTGGGTAGAAACATGACTGTGAGCTCCTCACAGCTGTCTTGAATGTGCTTTCAAGCAGTTGTGCTCAAGACTCACGGCTGTGCATGAAGATGCTTGTGGATCAAGCTGCATGCTGGTAATGTAGTTGTGTCAGGGTGTTACCTCTCACTGCAGCAGTTGGTTGGGGGCTGTGAATGTAAATACTCAGTGTAAATGCCAGAGAAAGGTCAGAAGTTAAAATACTCACAAATATAATCAACTTTCTTTCGTCTCTGAGGAGATGAAATGCCCATTGAGTGGGGGAAAGAGCTAATCTGTAACCATGGCCCAGTTAACATCACATAAAGGTTTTATCTAAGTGTATAAATTTACAGTTGTTTTAACTGAGTTTGACTAGAATAACTTTTATGATAGGACGATGCTGTGGAGATACGGCCAGTGCCTGATTGCCCAAAGGAGCATCTCGGCAACAGGATTTTGGTGAAGCTACAGACTCTGAAGTAGGTATCATTCATGCTATGAACTGAGACTTTACACCACTGTGTTGTTGGCAACCCTGTTACACCACTGCAGTTGTCCTGTTTAGCAGGTGTTTACTTACTTGTTTCCTCTTTCTTAGTATAGCAGACTTTCTGTCTATCTTTACAGAAGTTTTTCACTTCTCAGGGTAAAAGAGTGTTGGGAATGAGCCTGATGTATTTCTAGCGAACTAGATTGATCACTATACATGCTACTGGACTTGAAATAATTCTTGAAACAATTCAAGAAAGATTTGATAATTTGTAACTGATATGTGAGACCACATTTCTGATTAATTTAGAAAATACACTGTGTGCAGTTTACTTCATTGCTTTTCCTCTTCAAATTGTCTAATACAATGCACTAATAAAAAAAACTTTGGAGAACTGAAATATTTCTCTTTATTTTCTAGTGGTAGTGCCAGTCAAAATACAGCTCCTGCACTATTGTTTTTATACACAGTCATAAGAGCACAGTATTAATCAGTCTCCCCTGTGTCTTTTCTTGACAGGTTTGATATAGAGATTGAACCTTTGTTTGCTTGCATGGCTCTCTATGATGTAAAAGAAAGAAAAAAGGCAAGTGTGCATACAGTACTTCAGTTGGCTTCAGGTTTTTATCTTTGGAATAATAATTTAGGGAAGCATGCAGTCTGATCCAGGATTCTTTTTTATCCAGTAAATGTCACATACTTGCAATTGTTTATTTCTTAGCTATAGTTTCTACTTTCAACTTGTTTTAAAAAAATAATTTATTATTAATTTTTGCTTTGCAATATGTTTAAATTATTTTTCTTTTCAAGATCTCAGAAAATTTTCATTGTGACCTCAACCCTGATTCATTAAGAGGATTCTTGCGTTCTCATACACCTTCCATTGACTTGTCTACTCAGGCAAGATCAGCAGTATTTTCTGTCACTTATCCCTCATCAGATATATACCTAGTAATAAAGGTATGTTACAGTGCTGCTTCATCACTGTTATTCCTCTTTCAGTCTGTGCCTGTCATTTGAGTTCGAGGAGCTGACAAACATGAATTTCCTGATTGTTTTTAACAGCACCATGTGCAAGTGCCCACTGGTAGTTCTCACTCCAAAGCTAAGAAGTTATAGTCATATCTTATGTTCTAGTTCAGCCAAGTATTTAGAATTACCTTTCTCTACATAAGAGAATTTTAACCCGAAGAGGTTTTTTGGCTTTGGTTTAGTACACTTTGCATAATTTTGTTGATTTAATTCTGAATCTGAGCTAGCCAGAACCACTTAATTTGGAATATGCTAATTTTCTTGACTTCAGAAATAATGTTTCAGTACACTGACAGCATTGCCACACATGTATTTTCTACTTTATTGTAAACCAGATGGAAAACATTAATGAAGGTTTGGTATCAATTACTCCATAAACACAGGTTTTGAAATTCATATTGCACATTTAGGCAGGCTCATTTGTATTGATGGAGAAGCAACATGTAACTGCTTGGACGGTATGTTTTTCTGTATGAATGTCTTATTTTACTGCTTTTTGCAGATAGAAAAAGTTCTTCAGCAAGGAGAAATCGGAGACTGTGCAGAACCCTACATGGTTCTTAAAGAAAGTGAGGCTGGAAAGGTAAGTAAATACCTATAAAAAGTTTTAGTTAAAAAAAATGCACATTTGAAAAGGGAGAAAGGACACTGGCAAGAGAGGCAGTTGTGTAGCCATGGTGCAAGCATTCTAGTGTCTGATACCAGTGAAAGGCACAGTGTACTTTCATTTCCAATCCCTTTGGAGATCAATATTGAGAGACACCAAGCAGTCAGGGGTCAGCAAAGAAGATGACACTGCAATATGAAGTTAGTAGAAATATTTGTACCTCAGAGACACATTATTGATTTGGATGAACAAACAACATGATGTACTGTATATGGGGCCAGGTCAGTGCAGTCATCTATAGATAAAACAAGCTATGTTCAAAGAATTCACAGTCATTTACCTCCCTGGATCAGATTGACATTGTTTTCTGGACTTGCACACATTTCTCACCTTTATTGCTTTCAGCAGAATATCATCTCTGTATCAGATGAAAGATGTAGAACCTGCTAAAGTTTTAGAGTGATTGAGGGTCACTGGAAAAATACCTGTTTTCTTTTTCTGTAATGAAAATGAACTAATTGAAAGGAAATGAGAAGCAATTGTACTAATCAGAATGGCTGTGGTCCTGACAGTGATGTAGCAATAAAGCATGAGAGATAAGAATCACAGAATCACAGAGCATTAGGGATTGGAAGGGACCCGGAAAGATCATCTAGTCCAATCCCCCCCCCACCACAGCAGGATCAGCTGGATCATGTTGCACAAGAACATATCCAGATGGGTTTTAAACGTCTCCATGCAGACTATTTACTGAACTGTAAATAAGTGTTATCCAATTTTTGCCTATAGTTTTATTTTAAACTGCTTTTAAACAGTTGTTGTTTTATTTGTCTTAGACCAAAGAAAAGATTGACAAACTGAAAGCCCAAGCTGAAGCCTTCTGTCAGCGTTTAGGGAAATACAGAATGCCATTTGCCTGGATTCCCATAAGCCTAACTAATTTCTTCAACCTTTCCACACTTGAACGAGAAATGCCTGAGGCTGAAGGTTTAAATGGTAACTGTCTAACTTTTCTAAGTAATGCCAAGAGACTTCTGTGGAACTGTACATAGGAAACAATGTCATTCACTATGGCTCAGTAGTGAACAACAGATTCAAAGTCACATCTTCTCAGCCTGCCGTTTCAGTGCTACATTTATACTTAATATTTTCACTGTTTAATCGCTGCATATTTAATTTTATGTATGCTAACTATTCCTCTGTGTTTTAGGCCCAATTTTAATTGAACACTATGCTTCTACAATATATAGGACCATTGCTGATCAACATTAATTAATGTGCTTTTAACTGTTCGCCTAATGATTTGAATAGACTCTGCAGCAGACGTAATGTTACTTCACTAAATGTGTCCTGGCAGTCACTATTTCACAGTCTGGAACAACTCTATCCTCTGATGTTGCTGGGAAGTTGTGGATTTTGGATGTATTCTGATGCTGTTTGTACTGAAGAAAATGAAGAAAGTTATTTCATTTCCTTTTGAAGGGAAAGGATCGACTAGTGACAAGAGGGCAACGCTGCTACAGGCAAGAAGACTTTCTGAGAGAAGTCTCAGCTCAGAGGACAGCTATCCAGTTTCAAACTTCAAAACAATCCCTCTGACCCTTAACACCTTCTTTAAGCAGGTACTGGATAGTCTTTATTTCTGATTGCCTAATTTTTCGTCTTCATAGCGTGAACTGTGTTGAGAAAAGTTACCAGTGATGTTTGTGTGGATGCACAGGACAACTGCTGTCATGCAGGCAGTAACCCACTTGCTTTGAAGGCCTCAAGGACATGGTTCACTCAAAAAATTTTCTCAGTATTATAGTTATAATATATACTTATAAGTGTAGTGACTTTAGTCTTTGTCCTTGTAGGAAGGAGACAGGCTTAGTGATGAAGATCTGTTCAAATTTTTAGCTGATTTCAAAAGGTCATCTTCCTTGCAAAGAAGAATTAAGACTTTACCAGGTAATTAGTTAATTTTGCATTAAAAATATATAGTTAATTTGCTCTCTTAAATTTTCATGTAAATTCCAAACCCAAGTTATGATTAAATTAGATTTCAAGTATACTGTATATGCTATTTTGGAGTTTCCTGGTTTCCCTGAATACAGATGACTTTCAGGATTGGTTTTTTTTCTGTACGAGTCAGTATGAAGGTTTACATTTAACTTCATATTCTCAAATTATTTGCTTTTCTCCTTTATTTACAATGTAGATACACTGAATGTATTTGGTTACTATTCAAACTGTTTGAAAACAGTACTTTAAAGCAAATGTTTAAGATCCTTGCTATTTCTGTGCTATGTTTTCAAATGGGTTGTGTATTACAGAGGGAGGTTAAGATGTGTATACATATCTTGTCTTATTTGGGTATTTGTGTCACTTCTAGTTAACGAAGTGGAGAAGCAGAGGTGTTGTATGACTACTTCCAAAAACCTGACCAGCTTACTTTTAATTTTTACATAAATTACATCTCAAGCTCTTCTGGGTTGCAGAGGAACCTTGAAAACTAGGAACAGAGTGCAAAACTGCTTTGCCTTTTTAACTGATTGCCAGAAATTACAAGGCTAATTTTCCTGAAAGATTTTCACTTGTCACAACAGAGAATTTAAACTGAAAGTCTAGTTGCACTTCCATAAAAGTTATCAATATTAATTGTTTAATAGCTCACCATAGCAAGCATGAGTTTCCTGCTGGGTAGTGTCTACTTTGGCAGAGATGAATCAGAGCAGAATCTGAGTGGGAGGAGTGAGAGAGAATTATGTTAGCAATTTTTTCATCTTTTATTTGTCTCCCAGACAAATGTTGCCTTTTTTTTTTTTTTAATGAAAGATACTAGAAAATCAACCAAGCATATTTCCTCTTTCTTTGAAACTGTATGGGGTAGACAGAAATACCGGTGTGATGTGTAGGGATATGTGTAATTTACTTTCTGCATATCTTTCAGGACCTATGATTCCATTCTCATGCAGCCTTCAAGCTAAAGATCTAGTTCATATTTCTTTGCTGTTGCTCACATAAGATTTTCATTTTGTTTTTATTATAAGATGGTTTGGGTTTTTTGTTTGTTGTTGTTGACATTTTGTGATTATTTTTCTTAAAGGAACTCTTAAACTAGAGATTTCCCCAGCTCCAGAAAACCTTGGTTATTGTCTGACACCAGAATTACTACCGGTGAAGCCATTTCAAGAAACCCGTACTCGTCCGCACAAAGAGATTTTGGAATTCCCAGTTAGAGAAGTGTATGTTCCCCATACCACTTACAGGTACAAAATAACATATGTTTTCAAATATCTTAAGATCCACTTTAAAAAATATTGTCATTTATTTGGGCTTCTTTTTTTCAAAGATAAAAGCTAAAAATAACTAATTGTAAATGTTGTAGTCTCTGCATTAGGCTGAGAATTTAATCTTACTAACCATTACAAGATGAAATGCCTACAGGATGTTTTATAGTGTATCTACTAACCTAATTATTTTGTCCTTTGAACATTTTTTTAGAATACAAAAAAATCCTCACAGTGCTCATTGCTTTGGCATATAAATCACTTTACTCTTCCATGGTTTTCTTTCCCAGTAGATATTAGTATCATTTTTAGACAGTTTTGTTAAAGGTGTTTGCACATTGTGGTTTCTGTTGTTAATTTGAGTCACCTAAGTGTCTGAGGAGCTAATATGTTGCTCTTTGTAATTTTTCACCATGAACAAGTGCACTCTGGGTTTCTCTTCAATCTACTCTGTTCTGATTGTTTCAAGGAGACCTGAGTGTTCAGCAGCATGCAGCTGAGCAATTGCCACAACTTCTTAGTAGTGTGGCACATCTGAGTCTCCAAGAAGAAATTAATATTGTAAGAATGTGCTTCGACATGCTAATGCAACATAGTAGTGCTGGTGAGCTGTGGTACAGGTAATAGCTAACAGCAGTAATTCCAAATAAGTGTATCACAGTATTATAGACAGAGAAATGTGATTCCTGTGACTGGTGTTTGGTGAAGGCATGGAACTTTTCTTATCCATAAAAGAATAGCTCAGTACTAAATTGCTTCAATGACAAAGGTGTTACCATCAGTAAGGAATCACGGAGTAACGAAGTTGCATAAAGTGATGTATAGTTTACTAGCTTTTAGCAAAAAGCCAGCTCTCTCACCCACTCCTCTGACCCCCCAAGGAGGGGAAAAGGGAAGGGCCAGACTGATGGTTCAGTGCAGCTCAGAACGATAAGCCTACAGACTTATCCTGGGAAGATGCTCTCAGAAGAAAGGGGAGAGCCAGTGGGGCTGCTGGTGGCACCTGGATTTGGGTCTCAGCTTTTAAGGAAAGCAAAAAGAGGAAGCAGTTTCTTATCTTAAGATAACAACTTGCAGTGTGGTGTCTGCAGGGGAAATAACAAGCTGGTTTTGATAGAGCCTCATTAGAAATTTTGTAGGCATTATTCCTGGACTGTGCCTTCAATCTGTCATATTCAGGCAACAGTTTTTTTCACTCCCAGCACCAGAACGCTAAAATGTAGAGTGTTACGTTACCTCTGTTTTCTCCGTGTATCAAAGATAGAAATTAATACATTTTATTTATTTATTTAGATTTGTTTTTAGGGGGATTATGCAAAGATTTCAATAGGCAAATTAGTTTTTGTACAATTGCAAGTCCAAGTGTAAATAAACCTGAGTAATGATGCATTTTTGAGGGGTTTTTAAATGAAAAATAAGAGAAAATTTTATCTTTCCTACGCATTGTCTGACGAAGATAAGGAGTAGCATCTGTTTGCTCCAGTATGCAGCCTCATTATGTCAGAAGTGTGCTTTTGCAAATGAAAACTCTGTGATTCAGCATCCTCTGTGCTGCATCTACAGACCGTATTTCTTAGTTCTCACCAAGGTAAACTTTTACAGCCAGACATCATGAATATCAAAGCCACCATGATAGAAATTAATTTGTGTATTTCCTGAAGCAAGCTTGGGTGTCTCCACATTATCCCTCAGTTGCTAGGGTCTGTATCGAATACGTATACCCACATTAGAAGAAGCACTTGCCATAGCTCAATAGTTACACTCTTTGAGCAAGAATTCACACCAAACATGCTTAATCTTTTTAGGCTGCTTGGACTCTGCCTTGTTTTTTTCACCCCATGTAAAAGTAGGACTGTACAGACTAAATTATGATAAATGAAGAGAGTATCTATAAAGAATAGTTGCCTTTGTTAATCTTTACTTTCATTAATGAATCAATGGGGGTGATGTTTACATCATTGTAATGACCTGCCTCGTGTTATGCTGTAAATTTGAAACACAAAGCATTTTATACCCAAATAAGATGCTAAAGACATTTCATTAGATACACTAGGGACACTGTGAAACCGTTACAGAAATAATAGGCCATATTTGGACTGCCTTTTGATGGCAGCATTTTCCAACAGAAGTTGTTAATTACCTGTAGTAATCTTTCCCCAGAAAGTCAGACAAGGCAGCTTTACAAACACTATGAAACAATTAGAGTTAGAGACTTGATGGGGTCCAGGAATCACCACCACATCTAGCATATGCTTTAAATACCTCCAGAAATGTTGATTGTACCACTTTCCTGGGTAATCTATTTCAGTGCTTTATAGTGCTTTGGGTGAATATTTTTTTTCTTAATACCCAATGTACCTCTATTATTAGTTATTTGGAAGAAGAGACTGACCCTCACCTTGCTAAAACTCCCTGTCGTGTAGTTGTAGAGAGTCATAAGGCTTCATCTGAGCCTTGTTTTCTGCAGACTAAACAACTCCACTTGCCTCATGTCCAGTTATAGGTCTTGTGCTCTAGACCCTTCACGTACTTCATTGCCATTCTTTGGACATACTACAGCATCTCAATAGCTTTCTTGCAAGAATCACAGAATCATAAGGGATCGGAATGGACCTCGAAAGATCATCTAGACCAATCCTCCTGCCACAGCAGGCTCACCTCACTGGAGAAGCCATGGAATCAGAGTCACTCAGGGTAGGAAGGAACCATCATCCAGTTCCAACCCCCAAAGCACAGGCAGGGACACCCCACCCTAGACCAAGCTGGCCAGAGCCCCGTCCAGCCTGGCTTTAAAGGATGGGGCCTTCCAGGGATGGGGCCTCCACTACCTCCCTGGGCAACCCATTCCAGGCTTTCACCGCTCTCACAGTGGAGAACTTCCTCCTCACATCCAGTCTAAATCTACCCATCTCCAGCTTTGCTCCATTCCCCCTGGTCCTGTCACTACGCGTGACAGGACCCTAANGTGACAGGACCCTAAAAAGCCCCTCCCCAGCCTTTTTGTAGGC
>VXBP01010721.1:0-11043 GCA_013400115.1 Rhinopomastus cyanomelas
CCTTCCAATCCCTAATGATTCTGTGATTCAGTAGAGCATCCTCTGCCGTTTCCCTCTGCATGGCTGTCGATGCTGCCAGGCAGGAGGGAAGACATGGGCAGGGCCACCCAGCCTACAGTCCTTTGCTTTCTAATTTCCCACAGGCAGAGACCTCTCTGTGGACGTCACTGCTGCCGCCAGCTCTCTTTCTGAAGGTGACACCTTGCAGCTGAATTGCGTGGTGGGAACTCAGATGAGCAGCAGCAGGCACTTCCAAGTAATTTGGCTCCACAACGGCACTGAAGTGGCCACGGTTGACTCCCATGGAGTATTGATTTGGGAGGATGAGTATGAGGAGAGAGCCACGTCGGGGCAGCTCCGAGCATTTAAGCAAAGCAACACGGTTTATGTCTTCACGGTCTATGAGGCGGGCCTGAAGGACAGTGGTACGTATCGCTGCTCTGCTTCTGAGGTGAAGACTCCTGGAGACCTTCATAGCTTCCAGACCGGTCTGTCGCCAGGCATCGAAGTCTATGTGAAGCCAATAGGTTAGTAAATTCTAATGGCTGCTCTTCCAGGTGATCCCTTGACTGGGAAATGCTGCAAGTCTGGCCTCGTCTCGACAGGGTCCTTTTGCAGCAGGAGAGCAAACGTGCCATAGATGTTGGAAGACAGTACTGTGGTAGACATGAGCGTGACTGCAAAGTGCAAATCTTTAGCTCAGTCTCTTTCTGTTAAGTTTTGGGGGCACGTAGGTAGAGTTCTGGAGAGGCTGGGTACTCCTGTGTCTGTGGTACATCAGTGAGTGCAGTGGTACAGTCATGAGCAACACCTGAGGATCATGGAATCATGGAATGTGTTGGGTTGGAAGGGACCACCAAAGGTCGTCAAGCAGGGACATCTCTAGCTAGAACACATTGCCAAGAGCCCCATCAAGCCTGACTTGGTTCCAGGGAATGGGCCTCCACTATCTCTCTGGGCAACTTGCTCCAATGATCCACCATCCCCAGGTTAAAGAATTGTCTCGTGGTTTCCAGTCTAACCTGCAAGCTCACAGGAGGACCATGCAGAACAGGTACCTCAGGTGGGTGGACCATTGCCATTTCCATCA
This sequence comes from Rhinopomastus cyanomelas, assembly GCA_013400115.1. Classification (NCBI taxonomy): domain Eukaryota; kingdom Metazoa; phylum Chordata; class Aves; order Bucerotiformes; family Rhinopomastidae; genus Rhinopomastus; species Rhinopomastus cyanomelas. The sequence continues at coordinate 1,091 of VXBP01010721.1, forward strand.
AGGTAGGATGATCCATTCAGAGACCATTCAGAGATGTCTTGGTTTCTTTGCCATAGCTAGATGTTGACTTCTCTGATGTAGCAGGGGTTGCCTGTTGGGACTTGCTCAAGTGTTTCTTTATGTGCCCATGTCCCAGGAAAGACAAAACCTTGAAAAAAGGCCCCCGACGCAGAGCCAGACGAAGCCCTCCGGGCGATGATGGGAAAGAGCAGGCTGACAGCTTCAGGCAGCTCCTTTCCTTTTCCAGTGTCGGATGTGTCTGGTCTGTCGTTTAACACCGGTGTCTCTGGCTCCCTTTGAGGAACACGGCGTCCCCTGCCACCCAGTGTCTGTTGTTTGCAGAGAGACGCCTGAGCTTGTCCGTGTCAGCCAGCACGCCACGGCTCCTGGTGGGAGATGCCTTGATTCTCCTCTGCAAGGTGCAAGGAGCGACCAGCCCTGTGTCTGTCCAGTGGTGGCACCTGCCGCCACAACACCCAGGTCCCCGCGTGCTGGTGGCTGCCATGGGGCAGGATGGCACCCTGAGCCTGGGTAGCACCTACCAGAACATCGGGACTCGGGGGAGGCTTCAGCTGCAGAAAACAAGCTCCGATGTTTTCACTCTGATGATCCCCAGCACGTTGGATGAAGGTGATGGTGGGCAGTACTGGTGTGAAGCGACAGAGTGGTCCCGAGGCCAGAGCTGGACAGAGATCGGGGAGACAGCAGTGACAGTCAGCTCTATGGGTGAGTTGGACCATGTCTGTTTCTGGGTTTTCAAGCTGGACTTGATGGAGGAGCAGAGGGATGCAATGAAGGAGGACAGAGGACTGCTGCATCCTGAGCTCTGCTGCTGCTGCTGCAGGGTGACCTGAGGCTGATCATTTGGCCCTGGAGTGCTTCAGTTTCCCTGTTTCTAGCAGACTGCTTGATTCCTCCAAGAGATGTTTTGAGAGAGACAGCTAGGACAGCTGACCAGAGACCTGAAAGGCAGTGGCTTGCTCAGCAGGTCTTTCTGACCATCTCCCTAACTGGAAACACAGAATGTCTGCTCCTGCATCATCGTTACTGACAGTAATTAAACCAAAGGCACTTGCTGCATCGTGTGGTAGCAGCTGGTTGCTCTTCTGCCCTCCTGCCTGAGCTGCTGGCCTGCCCAGCACGCAGTGGCCACTGTGTTTCTTGTGGTGGCCGGAACCGGCGTCTCTGTGCACTTGGCTGCCACTTCAGGGAGGGGTTTTTCCCTTCCCATTGCTGGGTCATGTGCTGAGGACACGTCAGACTTTTGTGGAGGATGGAAAGAAGCTGCAAACGGGGCAAGAGGATCCCTGGCTTCATGCCACGGGAGGGGACTGGGGACCCTGTAGAAAGTGATGCTTGGAGTTGCCCAGGAGGTTGGGGGTGGGAGAATGGGGGTGAGGTAGGAGCGAGCCAGGGACCGCGTGGGGCTGGAAGAGCTCTGTGCAGCTCAGGAGAGAGAGCGACAGAGGGGCAGTGGGTACGGTGCTGCGCCGGCAGGGTGGTGGGGCAGGACGTGTCCCTGCTGTTAAAGCCCCTCTCCTCCTGAGCAGGTCTCGGTCTACGTGCCACACTGACAAGCAGAATTGCCACCGTCAGATACGGACAGAGTTTTGAACTCATCTGCCAAGTGAAGGCCACCTACGCCCTTGAGAAGGTGCCGATAGCCGTGGGGTGGCTGTTCCAGCCCAGCCCACCCACCAGCCACTACCACGAGCTGGTCCAGGTCTTTCCCAGCGGCGCCATAGTCTGGGGAGCAGCACAACCCCACTTCCAGGGGAAAGCCCAGCTGATGACAACTGCCAGCTCCTTCAGTCTGCGCATTTACAACACCGCCGCCGCTGACGAGGGGACGTACCGGTGCGAGGTGAAGGTCTGGAAGAGGAATGCTTTGCCACTGGGACGGCCAGCAGCCACCGCCGGGTCCAACGCTGTGGGCATAAAGGTGGTGCTGCCAGGTAAGCAGTGCAACTGGTGCTCCTTCAGCAAAGGTCTCGCGTTCTGCAGTTTTAAAACTACCAAACACTAGATGATCTTTTGAGGTCCCTTCCAATCCCTAATGATTCTGTGATTCTATGAAACATGACCAGGGCCACTGATGGCTGAGGTGTCCCGAGCAAGGTCACTTCCCAGGGCCACCTGTGGCAGTACTGCCCATCCTGTTTCTTCCTCAGCACCCTTGGCTCCAGACGACGTCGGTGGTGTTGGGTGATGGAGTGTCTGTTTGTTTGCAGACTACAGCAAGCACCGAGGGATCAGCCTTGCCACTAGGATTTTAATCCTGGTTTATGGGAGGAAGCACCCCCCAGAGGGCCCAGCTGTGTGCAAGGTGCCTCCCATGGGCTTCTGCAGGGCTGGAGGCTAGGGGGCAGAGACTGGACCCTGAAGGTGATGCTGGGGTGTGTCTGCATCCTCTGAGCTTCCCCCGGTGTGTTTGATGTGAGCTGAGAAAGCACCAGGGCTCTCTGCAAGGTGCTAGAAGCTCTGGATTAGGGGGATCTCCTGGGCACAGCTGGGCTGTGAAGCCAGTGGCCTTGCCCAGGTTTCCCTTCTATGGCCACTTCTGCAGGAAGTGGCCATAGAAGGGCTGCTGGAGGAACTGAAGGTGCTGTTCTGGCCCAAACCTCTGTGGACCTGTGGAAACCAGGCATGAGAATACGTACAGCTCTTTCCTTGTCCTTCCCCTTCATGTCTGTTCTGCCAGGAGAGGTCCTGCTCTTTTTCCATGAAGTGCTCCCTCCTCTAATCCCTGAATCGTCAGGATCACAACCCAGTGAGCCGAAATGAGGCATTGGCTGTGGTTTTGAACCGATGGGTTTGCCTGTAGCCCGGGCTAACACGTTCCCTTCCCTGTTCGAGCTCGTTTCCACGGTGCTCTTCCTCCTGCTCCTGCAGAGCTGAGTGCTGGGGTGCTCCATGTTCCCCCTGAGCTACAGCCTGCTGCGGGGTCTTGTGGCTGCAACACTGAGACCCGGGGTCTCAGACGACAGGTGGTGGCTGTGAGGGGTGTCAGTAGCGCAAAAGCAGTCAGCACTAGTTGTAGAGCCTCTGCACAGGGGAGCTGGCAGCAGTGGAGCAGCAAGATGCCAAGATGTTTGGTTCTGAAGGTGCTGCAGCTCTTACTGGGTGCTGTGACACTCTAAGGGTGGTGGGAACTTGGGACGGGACGATGTGCAGTGTGTGGCTACTCTCAGGCAGCATCAGCAAAGGATATGGAAGTCGCCAGCCTGTTTGATCATGTGTGAAATCTTACAGCTGGAGCATGTGGAGATCGAGTTCTTGGCTTCTGCTTCGTCGTTTACCTCTTGGGGTTGGTCCTCTGAGACTTTAAGTGTCACTGTGGCTCTGCCAGGAGAGATCTGCGTGAATAGTCACAACGGGAAAGGAAGGAGGACTGGGCTCTTCCATTTCCAGCTTAGTCCCACATCTGACAGCTCTTGGTGGTTTCCAAGTAATTAGTGTCCTGGGCAGATAGATGCTGCCCAACCCTAGGGAGGATGTTCCCATCACACCCTCAGCAGGGCCGCTGTGCGGTGGGAAGGCTGCTTCACAGGGAGGTGGGCAGCAGGAGGCTTGGCTTGGTTAATGAAGTGGAAAATGAGAGGGCAAATGGCACCTTCTCTTCTTGTGCCAAAGGAAGAGGCTGGCAGCTGCTGTGCTAACTGGTCTTTAGTGGCAGCAAGAACACACCTGGCGCTGGAACAGCGGGGCTTTGCAGGATGTGCTCTGCCTCCTCTCGAGGTGACCTCTGAGAGAGCATCAGTTTTCCCACCCAACTGAGGTGCTCGCATCAGCAGTTCTCCTGGGTCCTTTCTGAGCCCTGGTAGCTCTTCTTTCTCTGGAGTGTTTTCTGCCTGGCTGGTGTCAGGCTGGGCCATGCACAAGCAAGGGGCCTCCATGAGCAGTTTGCTGTCTCCTGTCCTGGCAGCTTCTCTGGGTTTGGAGACAAGTCCTGGGTTCTACTTGCAGCAGCGGTTCTCTTGGAGGGAAGTGCACATTTTGGTCTGGGGTGGCCACATAACTTGGTTCCTTTTCACTGGGAGAGGTGACAGAGCTGCTTGCAATGAAAACTGGGACTGCTCTGCTGGCAAGTTCTCCCCAACAGCTTCAGCTGGGGAAGAGACAACCATGTATCTGACCGGTGAAGGCTGTCCCTGAAGTCCAGCGCTTCCCTCGGTCCTGCCTACTCCTCTCCTCTGGCCTTTGAAAGAGGAGTAAAGTCTCCAGCTGAACTACCTGGGAGTACTTTTTCTTTCCCTTTTGGGTCCCTGGGTCCTGGACTTCTCCAGGTCACCAGCTGAATTTAAAATGTCTCCAGTGTCCCTCTCTGAAGATTCCTGCTTCCTTGGAGCTAGCTGTTCTTTTATGTACTGGAGTCGAAGACATCAACTTGAAGGTAGCTCCTAAGTGCACTCAAGTCTACTTGACTACTCTCTGCAGAGGTTTGGCTTGTGAATTTGAGGTGGAGGCAGGAGGGATGCACAGGGATGTCAAGAGTCTTCGCACTGAGTGGCCTTTGCAAGTGATGGCCTTGGAAGCAGGTTGGTTGAGTTTCAAGAGGAAATGCTTGAAGGAAGGGGGAACGTGTGGACTTTCTTCCATGATGTCCCTTTTCTGCATCAGCCCCTTCCTGGTCCACAGACCCTCTCCATAATGAGCTGCTGTTGCAGCCCTTGCTGAGGTGTCATGGAGGAGAGGACCTTGCTGAGCCTGCAGCTGAGAGTGGGGCACATCTCAGTGTGTCCAAAGCAGCCTGTCCCTGATCCTGCACATGGGTCTCCTTTCTTGACCTGCTCAGCAATAAGTTGAGTAACTTGTGGGTGTCGTTGCAGCAGATGTTCAGCACTGTGTCGTGTGGTTTGCAGTTGATGACCACTGTGAACACCCAAGATGGTGAGTGTCAGTGAAGCTCTGCAGCGGGCGACCCGGATGCAAACAGCGCATGTTCAGGGTCTCCAAGGCTGTGGGCTTTTTGTGGCCGTTAGGCATGAGCCTACTGGTCAAGGCAGCAGTAGACAGCCCTGCTTGTTTCAGTCAGGCTTTGTCTCCAAGCTTCAACAGTGGCAGGTGCCTCCATAGCTCTGTTCCTGCCCTGTGCTCCACCAGGCATCTCCTCAGCTGCTCCCTGGTCCAGTAGCACCGAGAGATTCCTTGTTCAGATGAGGATGTGGGGATTTGCTCTTTCTTCCATCCCCCACCCCCTGCTCCAGCATCCCATAGCAGGTCTTTGTCCTCTGGGTACCCTCTTCCCCTCTCCTCCTTCTCTGGGTCTCTTTGGCCACCCTCACTACTCTCCTTGCCAGCATCCCACCCGCTGCAGGTGACTGTCTTGTTTCTCCATTTCAGAGAGCAAGCTGCTGGTAGCCGCAGAAGAGAGCTCTGTGGAGACTGCCAGCGGTGCGGACGCAGCCATCGAGTGCAGGGTCAGGTCTGCCCGGAATAATTCTCAGCTGGCTGTTACCTGGTACCTCCTACGTCCTTCTGCAGCAGACGCGAGCCCCGTGCGAGTCGTGAGGACCAGCTGCGGCGGCGTGCCGGAGTACGGGGCTGAGTTCGGCCATCCCGCGCTGCAGTCGCGGTTCCTCAGCCAGAGGGTCTCCAGCAGCGTTTTCAGGCTGCGGGTTCTCTCTGCAGAGCCGAGCGATCAGGGCAGGTACTACTGTGTGGTGGAAGAATGGCTCTGGCTGGTGGATAGCTGGTACAAGCTGGGAGAGGGCGTATCAGGAAGAACCACGCTGGGGTTCAAGTTCCCAGGTGAGCGGGTGTCTGCCTTTTGTGTTGATGCCACTGGAGCAGGGTTGGATCAATTTATGACAGGAATTCTCCTAAATTCTCTCCTAAGTTCTACCAGCTTAGGGGAAGCAGCATCTCCTGCAATGGATCTGAGGCTTAGGGATGCAGGAGCTGTCAGTGCCTCTCAAAGGGAAACAGTGAATTAGGAGAATATACTACATCCTCCCTAGCCAGCCAAGCTGGGGGGTTTGCCACTGGCAGGCGGTGTCTAACACGTCATAGCAAAGTGGCTAGTAGCACTTTCTGTTCCTTCCAACATATGCTGAGCTCAGCTGGTTGTACAGTGCTGGGAATAGAGAAGAAGCCTTTTCCTGGCACTCCCGAGCATCCTGAAGTGAAGACACCCTGCAGCAAGTTGCTGCTGAGAACAAGTCGGAGGGCTCAGCTGCTCCCACCTCGGGCACTGCACTGCTGGGGTGCCCAGTGTGTCTCCCTGGCTTGGTTCTTCCTTCTGTCAGCCTCGCTGGGGTTGCAGCCCTGAATGAAGTGGGTCAGAGGATTCCAGCTTCTTAAACAGCTTTTGGTCCAAAGAACATCTCAGCATTTGCTTAGAGGGTTTGGGAATTACTGCAGCAGAAGGTTGTGAACAGGGGTGATGGTGGGTGGGGGTAAAATGTGTGACTCACAGGAGCAAGGGGTGTCCTGCAGAGGCTCCTGCAAGAAGCCAGTCCAGTCCCCCACAGTTTGCTCTAAAAGGTTTCCATCCACCTGTGGGCAGAGGCAGGAGCATTTCTATGACAACACAAGACCATAGCATCTCTTCCTGCTTGTGTCCTACCCCAGAGCATGAACTGCAGCTGGGGAAAACCAAGCACAGCATCTCAGCGAGGGAGGGCGAAGAGGTGATGCTGCAGTGCCTGTTGCAGGGCACCCATCTGCCTGCCACCAACCTCTCAGCCACCTGGTTTTGGGGGCAGGACATCAGTCACCTCAAGCCCCTGCTCACCCTCCACATCAACGGCACCATCGAGTACCTCCAGGAGAGGCTGGCAGGGCGGCTGCACCCCCGCCACCCCACCACCAGCGACTTCAGCCTGACGCTGCGCCGCGTGGCGAAGGACGCCGCCGGGCTGTATTGCTGCCGGGTGCAGGAGTGGCAGAGTGAGGGGAGCAGCTGGCCTGTGCCAGCCTTGGCACACTCGGAGTGCACGCAGCTCGCTGCCATCCCAACAGGTAACGCTGCTGGCTGCAAAGGGCTGCTCGCTCTGCAGTGGCTCTCCCTTTGCTGTGTCTGGGGGTGTGTGGTGAGGATGGGAGGACTTGCTGAGAGGTTGTAGGGCTGGGGACACCAGCAGAGTCGTGCTGGGACTCAGGGGAAGGAGGGGAAGCCTTTTGAGGGGTATGTGCTGTGAGCCTGGTGGGGAAGCAATGAGATCCCAGCCCCACTGACCTGCCAGGGTTGTACTCCAGGTGCTTGGCATGGTGAACATTGGGGATGGTGGTCAGATAAGATCCTGAGCTCTGACTGAGCCCAGAGGGTGCCTGTGTCAGCGGAACCAGGGGCGTAAACCCCTGCTGTCAGTTATGCTGCTGGGGCCAGGACACTAACAGTCTGGGGGAACAGGTTCCTGGTGGGACTCTCCTGCTCCAGTGAGCACTCTGACAACAGGTGGTGTCTTCTTGGGGTGCGCTGGGCTGCCTGCTGGCTGCAGAGATGGAGCTCGGTTCTGTGTGTACAGGTCTGATGGAAGGGAAGGTTCAGTCAGTCACAGAGGTTTAGGGATGCATCAGGCAGGGGGAAAAGTGCTGTCTTTTGGCCTCTTTAGGGGAGTAGGAGGTTTGGCTGACCTTGTGCCTGCTGCTGGCATGGGCAGGCCTGGAGCCTACACGCATGACCCTGCCTGCATGGAGAGGGACTGACAACACTTCACCCCCTGCTGTAACGGTCATTCCAGTGCCATCTCCCTCTAGCACTTGGACTTCTCCTTCATCTGCTCCTAGTGCTGTCCTTCAGGAAACCTCCCCAGTGCTGGAGAGGCATCTGCGGCGCGAAGGCTTCTCCCTGGCTTCCCACAGGAGAGCAAATGCTGCTTCTGTCTGTAAGGATGTGGTGCAGGGCTCCAGAGGTGGAGGCGAGGAAGCAAGTGTCACAGGCAGGAGCGGTCCCCAGGTTGGCTCGTTCCGAGGTCATGCCTAGGGGTGTATAAAGCAGGGCTAAAGGAGCTGGCGTGGTGCTCCACGTAAGCTGGGTGCACCTGTGGTGGTGAAGCTCCCTGGCAGCTGAGGAGGTTTGGGTGGTCAGGATCAGAGGGTGGCAGCGGAGGAGGTTTGGGTGGTCAGGATCAGTGGGTGGCAGCGGAGGAGGTTTGGGTGGTCAGGATCAGTGGGTGGCAGCTGAGGAGGTTTGGGTGGTCAGGATCAGAGGGTGGCACTGGAGGAGGTTTGGGNTTGGGTGGTCAGGGTCAGATGGTGGCAGCGGAGGAGGTTTGGGTGGTCAGGATCAGAGGGTGGCAGCGGAGGAGGTTTGGGTGGTCAGGATCAGAGGGTGGCAGCGGAGGAGGTTTGGGTGGTCAGGATCAGAGGGTGGCAGCGGAGGAGGTTTGGGTGGTCAGGATCAGAGGGTGGCAGCGGAGGAGGTTTGGGTGGTCAGGATCAGAGGGTGGCAGCGGAGGAGGTTTGGGTGGTCAGGATCAGAGGGTGGCAGCGGAGGAGGTTTGGGTGGTCAGGATCAGAGGGTGGCAGCGGAGGAGGTTTGGGTGGTCAGGATCAGAGGGTGGCAGCGGAGGAGGTTTGGGTGGTCAGGATCAGAGGGTGGCAGCGGAGGAGGTTTGGGTGGTCAGGATCAGAGGGTGGCAGCGGAGGAGGTTTGGGTGGTCAGGATCAGAGGGTGGCAGCGGAGGAGGTTTGGGTGGTCAGGATCAGAGGGTGGCAGCGGAGGAGGTTTGGGTGGTCAGGATCAGAGGGTGGCAGCGGAGGAGGTTTGGGTGGTCAGGATCAGAGGGTGGCAGCGGAGGAGGTTTGGGTGGTCAGGATCAGAGGGTGGCAGCGGAGGAGGTTTGGGTGGTCAGGATCAGAGGGTGGCAGCGGAGGAGGTTTGGGTGGTCAGGATCAGAGGGTGGCAGCGGAGGAGGTTTGGGTGGTCAGGATCAGAGGGTGGCAGCGGAGGAGGTTTGGGTGGTCAGGATCAGAGGGTGGCAGCGGAGGAGGTTTGGGTGGTCAGGATCAGAGGGTGGCAGCGGAGGAGGTTTGGGTGGTCAGGATCAGAGGGTGGCAGCGGAGGAGGTTTGGGTGGTCAGGATCAGAGGGCAGCAGTAAGGAGTCCAGCACAAAACCTGAGAGGCAGCCAATAAAGCTTTGCTGCTGGTATGGACCAAGGGAAACATGGAGAGTGGCTGTTTGGGGACACGGGGACATCCTTGGTCTGGTTTCCTTTGCTTTCCTGTTATTCCTCCTTGCCCAGTGGTGCAGTCTGTGACTGACCCCTGCCTCAGCTCTCGCTGGTGTCGGGCAGGGACCCAGGGGGTGACAAGTACGTGGCTTTTCATAGCTGATCTTTACTGAGCCCAGTCTGGAGTGGGCTAGCTGAAGAGTTGTGCTCCTGCTGTTGGGCTGTTTCAGGCTTAGGACCCTCTCTGAGCTCTCAGAACAACAAACTGAAGCAAGTTGCCTGTTTTCCCCTTCTCCTCTGGTTGCCTGCATGAATTCTTAGAGACTGGTCGTTGTTGAAGACTGAGGGAAGAGTGACAGGAAGGTCTCCTATAGAAACCATAGGAGAAGCTCAAGCTAGCCTGAGGGCTCACCTTTCCTTTCCTTTTTTCCCTAGAGTCAACTGTTTTGTCTAGGATCTGCTCATCTCCACCACTGCTGAACTTCATCCTGTACTTTCCACTGGCTCTGATCGTTCTCCTGGCCATTGCTGTCTTCTGCTGGTGCTTCAGATGTGGGACAAGAGAGAAGGACAACACCAGAGGAGATAATCTTGTGGAACTGCAGGGGGTTGGAGGGGTCTAGAAAACTCAGCAGGTCTGTAATGGCAGATGTACCTTGCAGGAGCAGAGCTGGAGACCTGAAGCTCTCTGTTGTTTTGTAGCTCTTGCAATGGTCCCTCGAAACTGTGATTACTTTCAGGGGAACAAAGCAGCTCTGAGTCAATAGGCAAAGAGGGTTTTCATAACAGGCCTTCCTGTCCTTTGGGGTACTCACCTGTTTCACACCCTGTTCCT
>VXBP01010723.1:0-18991 GCA_013400115.1 Rhinopomastus cyanomelas
AACTGCAGGCAGCCTTGGGGGCGAGCGCCCAAGTGCCCAAGCCAGCAGTTTGCGGTTTTACCATCACACTTTCAGAAACGCTTTCTCCTTCCTGTTGCTGTGTGGAAGATCCACCAAAATAGCCCAGAAGATTGCCCAAGAACAGCCAGAACAGCTAACAGCGTCTGTTTCGCAGCCTCTGTGACGGCACCAGGAGGCCAACAGGTCTGAAAAGCGAGCGCGTTCTCTGCCGGAGCTCGCTTGACAGCGACTCTTGAAGAACACAGCGCTGCCTCTCGAGCTGTCTTTGCAGTGCCCCGTAAACGACAGCTGGGCTGCCAGGCGCGGCTGCTTCGGGGTTTTCTCGGTTGTTGCTAAAACTGTGGTCTGAACACTCCTCAGCTGCTGCCTGTGCCGTTGCGTGCGCGCGTGTCTTTGGAGGGGCTGCCCTGCTGCGTCCCCACTGCGCTCCTCGAGAGACCACCCAGCCCAATCCCCCTGCCACAGCAGGATCACCTAGACCAAGTTGCACCGGAACACGTCCAGGTGGGTTTTAAACTTGTCCAATGAAGGAGACTCCACAACTGCCCTGGGCAGCTCCATCAGCCTCACAGTGAAGAAGTCCCTTCTCATCTTGAGACACAACACAAATGCTCTTTTTACTAAGTTTCAGGGCCATAAATCCACATGTTTGTGGACTTTATCCTGCTGGTGTGTCAGGGTTTGACCATCAGGTGCCTGTAGGAAGAACTGAAGAACTGCCTCAGTGCCAGCTTCATTGAGAACTTGGCTGTCCCACACCCTTCGTGTCTAACAGTCCTGGTCCTTTTGAGGGTCTGTTTGGAGGGTCTCAGGCTGGCAGCACACGCCTGGAGAAGAGCGTGTGATTCCTCTGGGACGTGAAAGGAGAGCTGCAGGGTGACAGGAGCAAGGAGCTGGATAGAATCTGCCTTTTCTTCTCCTGCGAGCAGTCTGCAGCTGGTGTCCGTGTCCTGTCAGATGGACGTGTTCACGCCTCAGATGATGCTGCTAAGCTGCCAGCTTTTGTCTGTGAGAGACCAGCCTGAAGGAGATGGAAAATGTCAGAAACCTCTCTCCTTCAGCTACTCAACCAGCAGCTGCACCACAGCAAAACAAACTCCAAAACAAACTCCAGCTTCCCCTCCCCTCCCTCCCCGGGCACCCTGGCTTCTCCCTAAATAACATCTGTGGCCACCTCTTTGGGTTCCTCGCAGAGTTTCCACTCACCACAGTAATTTTGCAGGAATGAGTGTCATGGGAAGAGCTGAAACAGGGGACGGGAAAAAGATGGGAGGAAGGCAGAGGCCTCACTGAGCTCTGCCCTTCCAGCGAGGAGCCCGAGCAGGCTCAGGGGGAAGCCAGGCAGGAGCTCACCCTGAGCTCCCATGCCAGCGAGGGCTGAAAGCAATTACTGACGCTGTCACAGGCTGGATGATGTTGTTTTCGGCAGGAAGACTGTCTGTGCAGCTGACTCCAAGGACTTTTAATCTGGCTGACCCCAGGTCTCCGTACCTGGAAACAGCAGAGGGCAGCTGAGCTGGGGAACAGAACAAGGAGACCTACGTGCAGCTTTGAACCACCTCCCTTCTCAACATGACAGCAGATGCAGATCTTCCCTTCCGGAGCACTTCTGCCACTGTGCTGGAGGTAAGAAGGAGGACCCAGATAACAACAGACCAGTCAGCCTCACCTGCATCCCAGGAAAGGTGAAGGAACAATTTATCCTTGATGCTGTCCCCAGGCACATCAGGGACAAAAGAGTCGTTAGGGACAGTCAGCAGGGCTTCATCAAGGGGAGGCCATGCTTGATGAAACTGGTAGCCTTTTATGAGGGCAAAACCAGGTGGGTAGATGATGGTAGAGCAGTGGATGTAGTCCATCTGGACTTCAGTAAAGCATTTGGCACAGTCTCCAACAGCATCATCATAGAATCACAGAATCATTAGGGATTGGAAGGGACCTCGAAAGATCATCTAGTCCAACCCCCCTGCCACAGCAGGATCATCTAGACCAAGTCACACAGGAGGGTCTTAAACATCTCCAGTGAAGGAGACTCCACAACCCCCCTGGGCAGCCTGTTCCAGTGCTCTGTCACCCTCACTGGGAAGAAGTTCCTTCTCATATTGATGTTCATATCCTATGTTCCAGCTGACACCCATTGCCCCTTGTCCTATCACTAGATGACACTGAGCAGAGCCTGGTTCCATCCTCCTGATACTCACCCTTCACATATTTATAGACACCCTCACAGCCAAACTGAGGCAGTGTGGACTAGATGATCGGGCAGTGAGGTGGATGATGAACTGGCTGCAGGGTAGAAGCCAACGGGTAGTGGTCAATGGGACGGAGTCTAGTTGGAGGCCTGTATCTAGTGGAGTCCCCCAGGGATCGGTGCTGGGACCGGTCCTGTTCAATCTAGTCATTGATGACTTGGATGAGGGATTGGCATGCACTGTCAGCAAGTTTGCTGACGACACAAAGCTGGGTGGTGTCGCCNGGTGGGTGTCAGGAGGATGGAGCCAGGCTAATGCTTGGACATCTAATGCCAGGACAAAGGGCAGTGGGTGTGAGCTGGAACATAGGAGGTTCCACATCAATATGAGAAGGAACTTCTAGTTGAGAGTGACAGAGCACTGGAACGAGCTACCCAGCAGTCTTGTGGAGTCTCCTTCTCTGGATGGTTGAGCTTGCTGAGAAGTGCAAACGTCTAGATGGTTGCACTTGCCTAGGAAAAGTGGGTCTGTGCCTATTTCAGTGCGACTGTAAAACGAAGTGTTGTTGACAGTCAATCCAATTTCCAGACCTTCACCCAGACTAAGGGCGCCCAGACTCAGCTCTGCAGTTTTGCTCAGGAAGGAGATTGTTCAAGTGTTTCCTGAACAGGACTGCTATCAACTGGAGTAATCTCTGCTATGACTTCCCCAGACAGAAGTGTCACTTCCAGCTCGGTTCTCCCTGGTGGAGCCGAGTTCCTGTGGGCTGCAGCACCAGCAGAGCAGTTCTGTTGTGAAGGAGGGGAGCCAGCACAGCCACGAGCTCCGAGGCAGCTCAGCCTGAAACTGAAGTCTCGGAAGAAGGGCTGCGGCTGACGGGCACCATCCAGGATTTCCAAGAAGCCTGTTTCACGTGAAACGGGCCAAATGGCAGGGCCCTGCTGCTGGGGAGCTGGAGCGAAGCCCTCGGTGCTGCAGCTTTTACAGTACGAGAACTATTTCCACCTCTTGTCACAAGTCATCAGCTCCTGCCCAGAGAACCCTGCTGCTGACCGTGCCTCAGCTGGAGGGGCTGCTGCTCTGATTTTACTGCCTTGGTCTGTCTCTGCCTCGGGACACTGAGCTTCCTGGTGACACCTGCAGCGTGGCCCCGACAACGAGGATTCAGTCGCTCTTCCCATCTGACTGGCAGCCAAGAGCTTCCTCTGCAGCCCACGTGCATCCTTCTCTCCGAGCCCGGCTGTCTGTGTGGGGACACTGCGAGTGGGGTCAGCAGGTGAACAGGACCCTTTGCGGAGGCTCCTTTCCGAGCTGTGGGCTTGCACTGGCCACACACTCTCTCCTTCCCCAAGAAGTAACAGGGGTAGCAGGGAGGAGGCAGAGCCCTGTGCTCCAGCCAGCCTGCGCTGCAGGTCTGTCACCTCCCCCTGCAAGCAGTGCTGGCCCAGTGCATTTATTAGTGGGGCTGGCAGAGTTTTGGGGAGGCACAGGCTGGCCTGGGCTCGAAGGAGGCCCAGAAGGATGGAAAACAAGCCCTGCAGGTGCTAGTTTCAGGAGCCTGCCAAACACATCTTGCTCAGGAGGGGGCTGGAAAGGCAGCACGGGGTGCTGTGCAACGTGCTCCAGCCCAGGGCTCACAGTTCTGCGGAGCAAGATCCTGGCTTTTGGCGTTAGAACCTCCAGCATGAAGCCACGAGCCAGTAGGATCTCGAGGCATCTCTCTGAACAACGTTTGCAAACCCTTTGCGCTTCTGCAGCGGAGCCTCAGAAGATGGCGGTGGGAAGATGCTCGAGGGACTGTCGCAGTCTAAGGACACCAGGAAACGAGGCTCCGCATCCTGCGCTACTGCCAGCGGGCTTGTTTGAGCAGAGCAGCACAAGGAGCAACTGCTGTCCTCCTCCCTGCCAGAAGGACGATGCTGCACGTGCCAGAGATAAAGCAAAACTGCTGTGCGACTTGGTCTGGGTGATCCTGCTCTGGCAGGGGGATGGGACTGGGTGATCTTCTGAGGTCCCTTCCAACCCCTAATGACTGGATTTAGGGGATCTTGCTCTGGCAGGGGGATTGGACTGGATGATGTTTCGAGATCCCTTCCAATCCCTGATGATTCTATGATTCTATGAATCCAGTCAGTGTGGGCAACGTCAAGAAGACACTTGCCACCATGTTCTACGCTCTTTCTGAAACGCAGAGGCTTCATTGACACTACCCAGCCTGCAAACTGTGTCAGGGTGACGTGAGATTCAGTGTCGCTTGACGCTCCTGGCCACCATCGGAAATGCAGGTGGCTGCCTCAGGCCACCCGGACTGTTCCGTCAGTGGTCCCGAAGAAGAAGGAAAACACAGATGAGGCTTTTTTGCCAGCTGGGGCCCGCATGCTACAGACACTCCAAAGAGCGGAGTGCGATCGAGAAGGGACGAGCTAAACCCAGCGCGAAGGAGAGGAAGCAGAGTAAGGCTTCACCTGATCGGGGCTAGTGTCAGCCCCGTGAGGGAGCGGCTGCCCCGTAGTGGGGACCTGCTCTCCACAGAGGGATGGAGACAGGCCAGGCTCTGCTCTGCCGCCTGTTTCCCACCAGAGAAGGAAGCACAGCCTCACTCTTTGGAGAAGGAGCATATTGTCTGTTGACCTTCTGTTGTAGTTGCTAAACTAGCTGCTCTTAAGATGGCGGCGATGGCAGCAGGGCGTATGCAGGCCCTGCAGCTCCACACATCCAGCAGGAGCTGTTTTGTGGTCTCTTGGGCTCCAAATGTGCAGAAGGTGAAGATACAGGGGCCTCTCGGCTCCCTGGGACCTGCAGGAGTCGTCCTTGAAGATAAGGACAAAAGCTAAACAATGCCAAGTAAGGTGAAAAGGAGTGCGTTCTGTGACACCATTGGACAGAGAGAAGAGCAGAGAGTGATAACTGTAGTGAAGAAGATTGGTGGTGGTACGATAAGGGAGACTATATTAAGTGTGTATTTCCTCTAATAAACGCCATTTGCTGCTGACCATATTGGTGTTCGAGTGGTACGCGAATGGTCCTGGTAACGCGGGGTCGAAGGAGCCGGGCGTAGAGAAACCTGAAAGCCGTCGAGCCAACTCGCTGGAAGCGGACTGCAACTTAGGCTATCCGAGGCACTGCAACATCTGGCGCCCGAACAGGGACCCTTCGATCTCTGAAGCGAGGACTCGTGCTCTGCGCCGGCACCAGTCCCTGGGAATAGGGACGGGTCCCTGGGCAGGGCCCTGTCCTTTGAGCAAAAGCTACCTGTTGCAGCTTCCATCCCTTTNACCAACTGTCCTGGTCCCTGTCCTCTGAAGAGCCTTCTCCAGGCCCTCAGGTCGCAGTCTTCTTCAGCCCTGACGTCAGCCGGCTTGCATGGGCAGGGGACAGGGCCATGTCCCCCAGGAGAGGCTGGTAGGAGGCAGGGAGCTGCAGGAAAGGGTTTGCAAATTAAGCTGGAAGTAGAAGAGAAAAAAATCAAGGGTCCTACAGTAACTGGCTTGTCTCTTCCCAGTGAGCTCAGCCCAGCCTTTCAACACAGGACAGAGCTGGGGCTCCTTCTCTGCAGCCGTGAAGAAGTTCCTTCTCATACTGATGTTGAATCTCCTATGTTCCAGTTGACACCCATTGCCCCTCGTTCTGTCACCAGACGACACTGAGCAGAGCCTGGCTCCATCCTCCTGACACCCACCCTTCACAGATTTATAGACATGAATGAGGTCACCCCTCAGTCTCCTCTTCTCCAAGCTCAAGAGACCCAGCTCCCTCAGCCTCTCCTCAGAAGGGAGGTGCTCCACCTCCTTCATCATCCTCGTTGCCCTATGCTGGACTTCCTCCAGCAGCTGCACATCCCTCCTGAATCGAGGAACTGGACACAGCACTCCAGATGTGGTCTCACCAGGACAGAGTAGAGGGGAAGAAGAACCTCTCTTGATCTGCTAACCACCCCTGTTCTGATCCAAAGCAGATCCCTCCAAAGAGGGGCAGTCGCAGAGCCCTATGGCAGGGCGGCCTCTGCTACCCAGGGTCGAAGGGGAAGAGCCAAGCAGGAGATTAAACGGGATAATTGCAAGTGACCAGAGAGTTTTAGAACAGAAGTGAAAACACCACCCGGCAGAGGAAGGAAATGGCCAGAGCAGACACGGAGGTGAAATGCAAGTAGAAGCCATCCCTCTGATCCTTCAAGCTTTCTCCCCGTATGACAGGAATAGTCTGTCCCCCACTCACTCCACTCCTCCTGCACTTCAGTGCTGTTTTCCTCCGATGGCTTCCTGGTTGCCCTTCCCCTGCACTGCACCAGGGCTGCCTCCCTCCAAAGTTCTCGTGGCTGTGGGGTGCAGGACGCACCTTCATCAACCACGATCCTGAACATGAAGCACCTCCGGTCAGTGGCTGCTTCAGTTTTGCTGCTGACTTGGGGATGCCACAGGGCTGGTGGGGAGGAGCTGGAAAAGCCCCTCTCATGCTGAGCCACAGGGTGTAAGCCCAGTCCGAAAGGCCACAGCCCTGACGACTGCTCTGCAAGAACACGTAAGGGTTTAAAAGAAAAGAGAACCCAGGAGAAAAACAGCTGGGGGGGGGGGGGGGGGGTTTTGGAGAGCTTTTCAGGGTTGCTGATTTTCACTGAAGCTGTGGAAGCAAAAACCATTTTCCTTCCTCCTTTCCTCCCATGCTCTGTATCCTGTTTGGTTTCACGGGCAAGAGGTCCACGGCCAGAGGAAGGAGCCAGCCCTTTCCAAAGCAGCCACTGCTCGAGGCTCCTAGGAGAAGCAGAGTCTGCTGCACTGGAGCCCCGCAGAGGCCAAGGGTTCAGGCTAAACCCGGCTACGTGAGTCACCACGTGGCCAGCTTCACCGCTCAGGCACGACGGGCAACCACTACAGGGACATCAGGACGCAGCAGAGGAGGAAGGAGCTGCGAGGGACTGCAGCGCGGCGCAAAATCAGGGTCAATGGGAATATGAGGCAAGTTTCTGCTCTAAGGTGGCCAGAAGGGGTGTTGGTGGCTTTAGAAGGACTAAACCAGTTCGTCTGGCAGTGACTTGTGGGGGCGGCTGCGCTCTGCTCTCTGTGAGGGTTGAGACTGTAGAGCACAGACGTTCAGCTTGATGGACCCTCCTGTTTGTGCCTGAGGAGCAGCTCCAGCTGTGCGGGAAGAGGAGGGTGCCCCCCGAGCGCTCCCGTGTCGGAGGAGGCACCGGGAAGGCCTCCTTCACACTTGGCGCGTCCTCTGCATCCTGAAGGAGCAAGGCTGCAGGAGCGAACGTGCTCCCTCTTCTGAGGTGGGACCCGGCACACCGAGCCCACCGGGTGCTCGCACAGGCCCTGCTAGTGAGAGCCTCCCTGCTGCAAGGGGAGAGGTGTCCTGCACCGGCTGCAGAGGGGCTCAGCACTGTCCCGGGGAGTGGGAAGCAGCTCTGGCGACACTACTACAGGGGTGACAAACTGAGCCCGTGCTCAGAGCACTGGACTGGAGTGGGATGAGGATGTGATTGATCTCGTCCTCCTTGACACAGTCACCCCTGGCAGGGCTGGCAGGGTCTGCTCCCTGGGGTCTCCACAGAGGGACCTTGTTAAAAACATTTGGGTTTCCACTTGTTGTTTCCTTTTCTGATCCTCTGGTGCCTGAACAGAGCAGATGAACAAGTGCTTCGAGGAGGGAGTGATGGAGGTGCAGAGTGCCTGCAGCTCCTAGCGCCAGCTGCTGTGTTACAGCAGGCTGGGGGGACGCAAGGCAGCAAGAAAGATGCGAGAAGTGAGACGGGTCTTGTGCTTCCACAGATCAACTGGTCAAGTGCACAAGCTCTGAGAGAAGATGGCTCCAGGTCCTGTCCACAGTGTGAGTTATGAAATAATACGAATACAGCTCTGAGCCACAGGGGTCTGTGAGAAGTTTCTGTTATTCCAGCACTTCCCAGCTCAGGCTGCTCCTGGAGCTTTGTGAAGAGGCTGAGGGAGCTGGGGCTGTTCAGCCTGGAGAAGAAGAGGCTGAGGGAAGACATCACTACTTTCTACAACTGCCTGAAGGGAGGCTGGCGTGAGGCAGGGGTTGGCCCTTTCCACCCAGGGACTAGCAATAGGCCAAGAGGAAACGGGGCCAGGTTGTGCCAGGGGAGGGTCAGACTGGATCTTAGGAAAAGCTTCTTCCCAGGAAGAGTGGGGTGGCCTTGGAACAGGCTGCTCAGGGAGGGAGTGGAGGCACCGTCCCTGGAGGGGTTCAGCAAACGGGCTGACAGCATGTTTGGAGAGATGGTTTAGTGGTTGGCGGGTGGACAGCTGGATCGTCAAGTTGGACTTGACGATCTTGAAGGTCTTTTCCAGCCTTGATGATTCTCTGATTGTGAGAGTCGAGCTTTCCCTCATGTCCAGGAGCCCCTGTATTGCAGTGGTGTGTTAAGCGAAAGATCAGGATGGAAAGGAGAAGTGTGAGCGCCCTTGGGCTGTGGGGACCGTGTTGTCCGAGCGCCCAGCTGCCTCTGGAGGAGCAGCACTCTGCCCTTTCTGCAGCCCGGCCGCGATGTCGGTGACGTTTGCCCACTGCTTCGAGCGACTGCAGGCTGCTGGCGGACCACAGGGGGTCAGCACGACACCAGGCTGCGCCCCCAGCCCGGGCTCTGGGAATCCCGGCTGCCGTGGACGTGCAGGTCCCACCTATTTCAGCGGAGCTGGTGCCACTCGAGCTGCTTCCAGCGCCAGCTGTGCGTGGGACGGGCTGCGCTTGCACAGCTTCTCCATCGGATCCCCCCGAAACAGGACCGATAGCCTGACCTCCTCCCTTTGTCTGCAGGTGAACCTTTTGAAAACTGTGGGTGAAAAGGGCCTCTGAACCACCTGTATATAATACAGACCCATCCACCGTAGCCCCAACACTTCTGCCTTTGAGATGTTGGGTACAGTGTGAAGAAGGGGAGCAAAAGCATCTGTCCACAAAGCCGGTCAGTCAGAAGACTGGAAAGGAAGGGTAGGTCTGATCCCCTCAAAAGGGGATGTTCCCATTCCAGTTTGGTCACCAGTGACTTACAGGATTGGACTGGGACATTCAGAGAGATGACAATGTCTATAGGGGATCCTGCTCTAGCAGGGGTGTTGGGCTAGATGGTCTTCAGAGGTCCCTTCCAACCCCTCCACCCTGTTGTTCTGTGACCTAACCCAGCCTTCGTAGTGGTTCCTCCCCTTCTCCTCATCCACAAGTTTTGTTTTTACAACTGGCCAAAGCCCCGTGAAGTCTTTTTCACAGCACAAGGCACAAGGCAGAGCGGAGGACACATGAGAAACTCACCTGCTCTTTTGAGGCCACGGAAACAAATGGGGCTTGAGCTGGAGAACAGGTCTCAGAGGTGGTGGGGGGAGACAAACCAACAGCAGCATCTGAAGTGCAAACTGCACAGGCTGTTTCAGCACAAATTGTTTTCCTGCGGCATCTGAAGCCCAAATTCAAATCTAGTGAATTATTCCAGCTGCAAGAACTGAGGCTGGACGGACCTCCTGAGTGCAGGCAGAGAAAGCATCGTCCTGTCCCAAGAGGTCCTGAAGGAAGAACACAAGGGTGTGAAATCCTTTCAACCCAAATGCACCTACAGGAGTGACCTCCGAACTCCTTGGAGCTGCCTCCAGAAGACACAAAGTGGAGAGAGGAGTCTTGGGGCTAAAGTCAAACCCCTTCTCTTTCCTGTCTAAACACAGAAAAGGGGGGGGTGCATGAAGAGCCCTGTAACAGCCCATCTGCCTTCTCCAGGAACAGTAATTAGGGCAGAGATGATTATCTCTTTCAGCGGAATGTAATGAGTGCGATTGACCCTGAACCACCCTGAAACACTTCCTGGACAGTTACACGACTTCCCCTCCCTTCCTTGCTCAGTCTGGAGGAATCGGCTGCAGCATCATGAGCCCAGCAGAAGCTGCCAGGAGCGGTGCTGCTCCAGCAGCGCCTGGCAGCCGCAGGGTTCCACAGGTGGTCAGGGAGGGACTGTCTGGACAAGCCTTGTTGTGAGGAACCACGAGTGTTGCTGGGCAGCAGCTTTTGGCCTGAGCTGTTCTGTCATAGACTCACAGACCCATCAAGGTTGGAAAAGACCTGCAAGATCAAGTCCAACCGCCCGCCCTACAGCCTCCGACCACTAACTCATCTCCTGAAACACGCTGTCCACCTGCTTTCTGAACCCCTCCAGGGTTGGTGCTTCCACCCCCTCCCTGTGCAGCCTGTCCCAAGGCCTCCCCACTCTTTCCGGAAGGAAGTTTTTCCTAAGACCCAATCTGACCCTCCCTTGGCACAGCCTGACCCTGTTTCCTCTTGGCCTATCGCTAGTCCCTGGGGAGAAGAGGTCAACACTGCCTCTGGCTTAAAGACCAGCTTAGTTCAGTGACCTTTAGTAGAGATGTGTGTGTATGTGTGTGTGTGTTTGTGCTCTGGGGAGGTGCTGCTGCAAGGGAGGAAAATGCAGCCAGAAGAAAAGCGATTAAGCCACCTATTAAAGGTAAGAGCCTTGCTGTTTGTATTGGAGTTGGCCTTGCAACAGCAGGTAACACCCCATTAGCCAAAGGAGAATCTATGGGAATAATCACTGTATAATAGTTATATAATTATATTTCATTATACTGTAATTATTACATACCAGGCATGTAAAATGTTATTTTATTTCCTATCCTTTACATAATAGTATAGAAAGGACGAGGCTAGTGGAAGCTGTTGACTGCAGGCAGGGAGAGAACTGTCCTGTCTCACAACTGTTATTACATATCTGAGTAACACATCATCTGGATATGAATCCATATAACTACAGAATCACACAACATCAGGGACTGGAAGGGACCTCAAAGGATCATCCAGTCCAACCACCCTGTCAGAGCAGGATCCCCTAGACCATGTCGCACAGGACATGTCCAGGCTGGTTTTAAATGTCTCCAGAGAAGGTGACTCCACAACCCCCTGGGCAGCCCATTCCAGTGCTCCGTCACCCTCACTGGGACGAAGAACAGACTAATAGAAATGGAAGCAAAGAACTTAGTTTATACGGTCTAATTTTTTCTTAAGAAACTACTCCCTGCATCAGCAACGTCCCTCCAACTTACAAGGCTGAAGGGTAGATGCACCAGCTTTACCACAAGAAGGGCATCTCCTGTCCAAACGATCCTGTGCATGGGGTGGATGCTCCTCCCCAGCCACGAGAGCACAGGGCAGGGGACTAGTCACTGGCTCTTCAGGAAGAGCAGTTTTACAGGATGAGCTTTAACGTGGGAACCAGCTAAGGGCTGCACCTAAAATTCACAGGGCCAAACCCTAAGACTTACTAACCCTAAGGTTTTACAAACCCTAAGGTTACTGCCCTTTGCTCACATTATTGTACATAAGGGTCTGTCTCTGGGTGGAAGGGAAGGCAGGGCCTGGCCTGGGGTGGAAGGGAAGGCAGGGCCTGGCCTGGGGTGGAAGGGAAGGCAGGGCCTGGCCTGGGGTGGAAGGGAAGGCAGGGCCTGGCCTGGGGTGGAAGGGAAGGCAGGGCCTGGCCTGGGGTGGAGGGGAAGGCAGGGCCTGGCCTGGGGTGGAGGGGAAGGCAGTCAGTCCTGTTTGTAGTGACTTCCATGTAAAGGCCATTGCTGACTCCAGCTGGCCCTTGGTGGCTGGGCTGTAAAAGAACCGAAGCTCGCATGAACAAGCAGCAGGAGTCATCCACTAGGGGTCTATGACATCAAAGACCAGCCACACTCTGCCACAGCCAGGTACAAGTGCATTTAATTCATGTTTTGCAGAGATCATAACAGTCAGAATAGTTGAACAGTCAGTATTTGGCTGAAGTCAGGCCAGTGCAATTCATGACAGAAGTTACAATGAGGTTAGACCAGAGGGCAACAGGGTGTTTATTGTCACATCAAAGCAGCACGAAGTGTGACAGCCCATCACTTCCACCACCTCCGAGCTGGGGCTCATACAAACCCGGCACAGACACCTCCGCGTGGGGGCCCAGCGCATCAGCAACAGTTCATGGGTTTCACTGGGCTTGGGGACGGCACCAGTATGCGAAACTATTTGGGGCGACAAGAAGAAATATCAACAGCTGGTGGTCCTGTGAAAGCCCCGTCTGAGAAAACTCATCGCGTGCTGCAGGGAAAGTGCATCCTAACCTGTGTGTCTGTGAGGGCCAGGGCGCCTCGGGGCGTCTCGGGGTCACAGAGCACCCGGTAGTCACCCATTTCTGCAGTAAAAAGTTAGAAAATCTTTGTATTCGCTCCGAAAAAACAGAGTCAAAAGCTTTTTTTTCTCTTCTTTCTTTAGAGAAGCAAAAATTAAATTAAACCCACCNAAACAGTCACCTCTTATGTACAAGGGACCCAGCTGCTAGCCAGGTGAGTAGCCAGCCAGCAGCCTGGTTTTCTCCTCAGGTTCAGGACCTGGACGAGTGAGGTTATTTACAGGCAGGCAGGCATCCACAGCAGGAACAATCGGAGTTAGACTTCTGTTTGGCTAAAAGACGTATAAAAAAGACAAAACACTTCTTCCAAAAACTTTCCAAATATAGAGATGGGTATTAAAAGTCTTCAGTATTTGCATCAGTGCCAGCGGTGGAAGCTCCTTCTCATTGTAAAAAGTTCTCTTGGTGCTCGTGACAGCAAAGGGCTGGTGGCTGTGGCCAGAGCCCTGATTCGAGGGGCTGCGGCTGGGGCTGCACCAGGCCCCCGGGGCAGCTGTGGGTGCAGAGAAACACAGTCATCAGTGTCTTGCTTGTTGCTGTTATGGGCCACATCCTGGTGCTGGAGATCCGGCAGCTCCAGGGAGCCTGCTGTGTCATGCAGAGTGTCCCAACCGCTACCCCTGCACAAGGCAGCACTGGTCCCAGCTGTGGCAGAGAGGGCAGCTGGTAACTGCTGCAGACCTGCCCTCAAGCCCTTCTCCCCAGTGTCTGGGTTCCACTGCAGGTGAGGATCGTGTGTTTCTGCTGGGCAGCAGGCAAAAAGCCCTGTTTGTTTGCTTTAAAAGGACAGCATTTACCAAACCCCACAACCCAAACCCCTCTGAGGCCGTGCAGACCCTCTCTTCATGCAGAGGGCCAGCCAGCACGGGCAGGGAGCTCAGTGCACAGGCAAACACCCTTTCCACGCTAATTCTCGTGAAGAACAGAAACAGACAAACCCACTGATGACAACCACCTACTGCAAAAATGCTGCTGGGCGAGGGGTGCACGTCTGGCAGAGAGAAGGCTACTGCCTGCCTGCTCTTACCAAAGAGCAAAGGAGCTTCCCACAGAAACAACCCCCTTGTCTCCCTGGAGCCCAGGCAAGGCTACTGGAAACAGGCTTTGGTTTGTCCTTCCTTCCCAGGAGCAGCTGTGAGGACACCTTCACCCACTGAGCAGCTGGAGCTGATGGGTGCTACAGCAGCTCACAGGGTCCATATGGAACCTTCTCCCTTCATTTAAGGGAAGCTACAACGCGTCAGTTTTTCATCTTTCCTACTTCCTTCCAACAGACAGGTCACTGAACCCAAGGTCTGAGCCTTTGTCTCTGCTGGAGCCCAGCCGTGGTGAGGATGGAGGACTGGTTGCTTTGGGTGAGACCATGACCCTGAGGAGCCCCTCCCTGTGCAGAGCACCGTGGGGAAGTGCTGGTAAGGACAACCCTGGGCTGGAAAGGTGGCTGCAAAGGCTCTCCTGAGGGGGAGGAGTGTGGCTGCAGGCCCAGCCTGCAGTGGCCTCTTCCTCAGCACGGCTTGTTCTGGTATGGCTGGAAACTCCTGCTGACCCAGTGGGATGGAGCAGCTGTGGTCCTGCTCTGCTGACCCAGCGTGCCAGATGCTGAGAGTGTTTTCTGGGGAGCAGGAACAGGCAGAAGGCAAACACATGCTAAAAGGAGATGGAGCACCTTTGGCTACTGAAGTTTGGGGGTCACTAGCCAGGGGGGGAAAGGTTGAACTGCCTCAAGACCCTGTGTGCAGCTGTGTAAGATGCACAGTTCTGTGAACACATTCACTACAGAGTCTAGTCATCACCTGCTTCCAGTGATGTGACCTGACAAAGCTACAGGAGCCCAGTTAACCCCACACCCCGGGAGCTGATGGTGGCTGAGTGGTGCTTCCCAAACACAGAACTCACTTTGTTGTCTTCCTCTTTTTTAAATAAACTTGCGTAGTTCTTCATTCCAAGATCTTGGGGATTTTGAGGGAGCCCAGCGCAGCCGCTGGCAGACCCTTGCTCTGAGGTTCGTTAACCCTTATGAGCTCTGTAGGACAAACGAGCAAAGCAGCGGGAAGGTGGCTCTGCGAGCTGGCTGTGAGCTGTGAGCTACTCTCCACACAAACCCTGCAAAGCCCGGCGTCCGGTCCAGCAGCGAGCGGCGCCTGCTTTGGCCAAAGCTGAGCTGGTTTTCAGAAAAGGGCAGCTTGATTTCACATTCTGGAACCTGGCTGCTCCCCACAAAGCAGGTCCCTTGACCTGAGCACCCCCGAATGTGCAACAGTCACGGACCTGGCAGGGTGGCGGTGAAGACCAGGAGAACTTGGCTTAAATCATCCATTTCAATCTTGGTTTCCCTTTGTGCTTTTTCTGGAGGAGACAGGCTCCCTGCTCTGCTGCTGGGTGTGACTGCTTTTCCCTAACCGGGGGACAGATGCCGAATCCAGCAGTGGATTCGCTGTGTTCGTGACGCCTCACGTGGCTTCATGCCTGCGCACTCTACCCGGGGGAACGCTGTGGCTCACGGCATCACAGGCTCGTGCGTTTATGAGCTGACCTGGATTCTTATCTAACAGCCTTTTCGATGGAAGTGGCACAGAGGCATTTCTGGAGCCGGAAAAAAGCCAACAGTCAGCTAACGAGGGTTCGCGCAGAGGCGGGTCTGTTTGCCTGGGCGTTCTGCAGTCCCAGTGAAGACCCGCGGTGTGTAGCTGGTGAACTGATCCCTCACCAGAAAAAGCAGAAACGGGCTTTTATCCATAAAACCAGTGAGTGTTCAAAGTGCTAGAGGATGGAAGTTCCTTGGCTTGGTCTAGGCGATCCTGCTGTGGGGTTGGGACTAGATGATGCCATTCAGCAAGACCTGGACAGGCTGGATTGCCAGGCAGGGAGAAATGCAATGAAGTACAACAAGGGCAGTGTAGAGTCTTGTTTCTGGGCAAGGACAACCCCAGGGCCCAGTCTAGGCTGGGGACTGACCTGCTGAAGAGCAGTGTAGGAGAAAGGGACCTGGGGGTCCTGGTGGCCAGCAGGATGACCATGAGCCAGCAGTGCGGTCTTGTGGCCAAGAGGGCCGACAGCATCCCTGAGCGTGCTGTGCTGGCCCATAGGCTGTCCCCAGAGAGAACGACCAAGGCAGAGCATGAAGCAGGGTCCTCCATGTGGAGAAGCCTGTCCAGTTTTCCTTCCAACAAGCCTGGCACTACAGAAACCAGCGAGGCACAGAATTGCCAGTTGTGCTGCCTCACAATCTCACTGTGGAGCAGCTCCTGCCCAACACCAAGTTCCCAGAGCCCGCAGTGTGCCCTTGTGGCCAAGGCGGCAAATGGTGTCTGTCCTGGGGTGGACAAGAAAGGGGGTGGTTAGCAGATCGAGAGAGGTTCTCCTCCCCCTCCACTCTGCCCTGGTGAGACCACATCTGGAGTATTGTGTCCAGTTCTGGGCCCCCCAGTTCAAGAGGGACACAGAGCTGCTGGAGAGAGCCCAGCACAGAGCCACAGAGATGATGAAGGGAGTGGAACATCTCCCTGATGAGGAAAGGCTGAGGGAGCTGGGGCTCTTTGGCTGGAAACAAAAGGAAACCCCATTGATGGGTGACCCCCTTTAGGTTGATAAAGATGTGAAAGATGAGTGTCAGGAGGATGGAGCCAGGCTCTGCTCAGCGTCATCTAATGTTGGGACAAGGGGCAATGGGTGCCAGCTGGAACAGAGGAGGTTCCACATCAGTATCAGAAGGAACTTCTTCACAATGAGGGTGACAGCAGTGGAACAGGCTGCCCACAGGAGTTGTGGAGTCTCCTTCACTGGAGACATTTAAAACCCACCTGGACATGTCCCTGTGTCACTTGGTCTAGGCGGTCCTGGTCTGGCAGGGAGAATGGACTGGATGATCTTGTGAGGTCCCTCCGAATCCTTAATGTTCTGTGATTGTGTGACCTGCTCAGCGCAGGGGTCTGAAGCCTCAGGTCAGCACAGCTGCCAGGCCTGAGCTCTCATCTCTGCGGCTGGCGTGTGGGTGACAGGAACCCGTGTTTGCTGCAGCAGAGCAGACCTCAGCACAAAGCCCCCAGGGACCCCCAATGGGCCCTGAAAGGACACTCCAGCAGTAGAGCTTGCGGGACAGCCAGACCCCTCAGACCTTCTGTGTGAGGCAGCACTGAAGCCTGGTTGAAAACGAGTAGATGATGCCTTTGCAGCTCCAGGTGAGGCCGTGCTCATGACACCAGAGCAGCAGTTAGTGTTTAACTTTCCTTGCTGACAGCGGGGTAACCGGGTGCCCAGGGAAGCGGCTGACAAAGCGCTTCTGCATTTACTCCAGAAGCTTCAAGACACTTGTGCTGGGGTGGAGAGGCAGCTCTTCACCTAAAGCTGCAGCAGCAGGGCTGCGAGTGAAGCACTGAAGCAGAGGGAAGGAGAGTTCCTCAACAGGTTGTTCAGGAACGAGACTACTGCCTCTAGGACACAGGTTCCCAAACCTGGAGAGGGTGAAGGCGACGACAAGCGAATGAAAACGCCGCTGCCACGCTGAGGCGGCCCTGGAGGCACAGGACGTGGGAGAACTAGTACTTGAAGCTGGAAAACACAAACTCCCATCGCTTCTGTGGTTACAGAATGATACCAGCACCACTAACTCCTCCCAGTTAGCAAGGCTACTCTCCGTTTCCTCTGAACACTAAAAATCAGCTCTTTCACACTGACAGTCACACAGGCCGCACAGTTTGTGGCCTCGAAGCACAGCACTCCCAGAGTTCGCAGGTAAACTCATTTTTCTCCTTCCACACCCCAGGTCTCCAGCTGCCTCCAGTCGCCAGGGGCGATGCGGAGTGCACGGGGAATACGGACGGAGCTCCACGAATGGATGCTCGCCGCACAGGGCTTTGCTGATGTGCTCAGGCCAGCTCTTGTGACCCTGATGGAAAACAGACACCTTTTACAAGCCCAGGCAGTGCTTCCACATGCCCAAATGTGCCACCAAATGATCTTCTGTCTCACTGCAGTGAGAAAAACAGAGCTTGAAAGGACCGTCCAGCAGCAGAGCCTGCGGGAACACCCAGACCCCTCACACCACCTGTAGGCAACACTGAAGCCTGGTTGAAACAGGTAAAATCAAGCTCTCTAAGCTTGTCTAAGCACAACACGACCTGCACAGCGTCAGTGACAGCCCTTTTCAAGTCAAGCTGTCAGTCCCTGCTTTTGACACCATTTCAGCTCATAAACCCCACCTGCCTAACTCCAGGAACACAGAGGGTCTCCCCACAAACTCCCTGAGTGCAGCTCGGCCCCTGCTACACTGCTATGAGGAGCCTGAGCCTGCATTTTATTGGGGAACACCAGGAGCTCTGGCCAGTCAGACCTGCTGATTCGAAGCTCAGTGGACCACCTCCCTGAACGACTTGTTGGCATCCCTACAAGAAATCATTCCCACAGCCAAACGTTGGCGCTAACACTTCTGATCACAGAATCACAGACAGGTTTATGTCGGAAGGATCTCAGAGATCACCTGGTTCCAACCCCCTGCCGTTGGCAGAGACACCTCTCATGAGACCAGGTTGCCCAGAGCCCCATCCAGCCTGGCCTCGAACACTTCCAAGGGTGGAGCAGCCACAACTTATTTGGGCAGCCACTTCCAACGGTGGAAGTGTCCAAGCACCCCCACCCCAACCTCCACAAGCTCCTTGGGTTATTAATCCACGTCTTAGCCGCCTTCCACCCAAACAAAGCTACAGCCAGACTCTGCAGCCCCCTTAGGTTCCCTGAGCTTGCCCGTACCATCTTCCCACCCCTGTGTCTTCCCAAGGCAGCTTTCTCAAACACGGCGGTAACCGGTGCTTTGTCTGACCAGCACACACCACGTACCCACTGCCACCAGCTGTCGCATCCCAGGACAAAGACCCCAAAGTCACATCTGTATCTGTCAAGAGGTTTGGCAAATGGCTAAGCGCTGACATCCAACCACTGAAAAGGGTTGAGTTCATCCTTAGCATTGAATTACACCACGAATTGCCAGCAGTGGGTCCTCTCCTCCCACTCTGGCCCAGGTGAGATCATATCTGGAGTCCTGTGCACAGGCCTGGGCTCCAGCGAGACAAGAACAACTGGAGGAAGTCCAGCAGAGGGCAAAGATGATTTGGGGCCTGGAGCATCAGGTCTTTTAGGAGGAAAGCGGACAGAGCTGGGACTATTCAGCCTTGAGAAGACTGATAGGAGCCCTGATGCACCCCCATAGATATCTTCAGGGTGGTTGTAGGCAGGATGGTGTCAGACTGTTTCCAGTAGTGCTCAGTGACAGGACAAAGGGCACAAGCCTGAACACAAGAAGTTTCATCCAGCAATAAAGACAAACTTCTTCCCAGAGCGAGTCCCAAAGCCCTGGCTCAGGCTGCCCAGAGAGGCTGTGGAGCCTCCTGCTCTGGAGATGTTCACGCCCCGCTGGACGCAGCCCTGTGCACTGTGCTCCGGGCAGCCCTGCTTTGGCAGGGGCGTGGACTGGATGATCTCTGAGGTCCCTTCCAGCTGCAACCATTGTGTGGAGCATCCAGACTCTGTGTCGAAGCCCAGCCACCTCAGTATAACGCCGTGGGACTCACCCGGCCACACAGTATAACGCTGGGGGACTCACCCGGCCACCTCA
>VXBP01010725.1:0-12236 GCA_013400115.1 Rhinopomastus cyanomelas
GATAATACTGTGATACTGTGATACTGTGAAAGCAGTGCATTAGCTCACCACAATAAATTACAAATTATTTCCCACAACCACAGACAAAATCTCCAACTAATGAAAGAAAGTATTCAACTGTTATTACAGGCTTGTTCAGAAACACGTGTCTCACTATATCCTTCACCATCCAGGACAAATGACTGTTGTGGTTTGAATTTGAGCAGGTTGCTGGGCTCAGGCACTGCGAAGTTGCTATGGCAACTGGTGAAATATTTTCAACTCTGTGAGCAGGAACGATGGGTTTGGAGCTCCCCGTTTCTCATTTCCAGCTCCTCCTTCACTTCTTGTCTTTGTTCAAAGAGAGACACATGGCACTGGGCTGAGAACCACCTTGTCCTGGAAATGTGGTGAATGGAAAGAGAGTGGAACTTCAGAGATCAATGGAGGGAAGGTTTCACCTGTTATTCACTCTTGACTGAAATGGAAAGAGTTTCTCCCTCATTCATGACTGTAGAAACTGGCACACTGGAAAGGGAGAACTTGCTTGGAAATACATGGAATAGGGACCTGGAGCTTAAAATGCCTGCTGACACTGAATGGACTTCACATTTCCACAAGGAAAAAAGAACTACTGGAATTCTCTCTTCCCTGTGACAGGGTAGAGATAGCAGCTTGGCCTAGATATGAAAGAATGTGTGATTAACTTGTGTCGTCTTCTTGGTTTTTATGTGGGATGAATTAAATGTGTCTTGTTTCATGCCCAAATTGTAAGTGGTTTTTGAACCCACCTGGTTGTTCGGGAGTTTTTTGGTCGTTAGCACATTAAATTAATGTGTTCATTTAGTCTCGGATCTGATCAACCAATGACACAAACAGGGAGCCAGCCTGGAGTTGAGACAAACTCTTGACAATTAGACACTCAGCATTAGCAATCAGCATTATTCTGAATCTTCATATCAACACAAGCTTGTCATAGCAACTTGCAATATGATTTCAGCATTTCATCACACTTCTGATCTTACACATAAATACACATTCATTGTATTCAGAATAAACAATGGAGCCGAGATCAAGACACCACCAGTGAAAGGTCATTTTTCCACTTGTGAGCATCAAGACAAGGAACAGATATGCAGCATTCCTGAGAAGAATTTTATAACTGATTCTTTCTTTTTTGTTACACTTTGTTTCTGAGTAATTCTTTGATAACTCAGAAATATTTAGTAGTTACAAGCATTGTTCCTTAAAATGATAGCTTGGGATTTTGTTTCAGGAAACTAAAAAACCCTACAAACAGCTACCAGCAGAACAGAATATGTGATTAAACAGACCTCCTTCTCTTTGCTCTGTGTCTCCTCACTTCGTTATCTCCCACACTTCCTTCCAGTTTTAGTACATTTTTACTCTCATCTCTTCCATTTCAATTAATATTTTATTAGCAGACAAACTAGAAAGCTACAACTGCAATTCCAAACTTCCTATCTAAAATAACAAATGTTGGCGTCTATTTACCAGTACTGCATGCTGCGTGGATTCTTTGTCACATGTCTTTAAATATAATCTCAGTTTAAATGTCAGGGTGAACTCTCAGAAATCCTTGACTCTTCTGCCTCTGAAGATAAAACACACCCATAAGCATCATAATGAACATAAAGGCTCATCTTCCTGCTAGTGTTAACTTCTGCATTCTCCCTGCCACCCATTTAACTTCCAGCAAATTACAGCTAATGCTCGCTTTCCTATCAGTGAAGGACAAAATTCAACCCTCAGAGAGCTGGCAGATCTCACAACTTCAAGTGAAGTTTATTAAAAAAACAAAACCCAAATTCAGAAATCACAGAATTACAACAGAAGGGATTGTCCAGTTAACCCTCCTGCAGAACAGGTACTTCTAGAGCAGTTCACACCGGAACACAGCCAGGTAGGTTTTCAATGTCTTGAGAGATGGAAAGTCTAGAAAGTCCACAACTGGGTAGCCAGTTCCAGTGCTCTGTTACCCTCGCTATAAAAAAAGTTATTCCGTAAGTTCACACTGAAACTGCTGAGTTCTAGCTTAAACCATTGCCCAACTACTGAACACCACCAAAAAGTGCCTGGTCTCATCATCCTGACAATCATCTTTTAGATGCTTATTAACATTTATGAGATCGCTCTTAGTCTTCTCTTCTGCAGGCTAAACAGCCCCAGCTCCTTCAGTCTCTTCTCATAAAGAAGATGCTCCAGCCCCAGATCATCTTGTTGGTTCTGCACTGGACCCGTCTCCAGTAGGCTCCTGTCCCCCTTAAACTGGTGAGCCCAGAACTGGATGCAGTATTCCAGATGTAGCCCCACCAGGGCAGAGTAGAGAGGGAAAAGGACCTCCCTTGACCTACTGGCCACGCTCTACTCTTCTTGATGTACCCCAACAGGCTATTTACCTCTTGGCCACAAAGGCACATTGCTGGCTTATGGTTATCTTGTGTTCCACCAGCACTTCTAGGTCTTCTTCACCAGAGCTGTTCTCAAACACATCAGTTTTCAACCTGTACCAATGCATGGAGTTGTTGCTCCTTCTGGATGTGAGGAGAAACCTACTCCCATACTCTAGTGTCTAGGGTGTGAGAGGGTTGAGAAGAACATAAAACCTTAGAAGTAACTTGGATGAAATTCCTCCAGCTCAAGTTTTGAGGACTAGTTCTGTAAAATTTTTTATAAAGGACCCCTCCAGAAATCCTGCTGTAAAAGGAACTGTGCCTGCTGGCAATTACAGTGGGGAAAATTGGACATCTGGGGCAGCATTTCAAGCTGGTAGAACTGAAACTCCCAGAAACCATCCAAAGCAAGTCTTAACAAGACTTACCTCTGAAGAACACTGTCTTCCTTACAAAAACTCTCTGGGTTTTAGAGGGGACTAATTCAAAGAGAAGATACCACCACTGTAACTTGGGAAGGTGCAGGAGCAGTCAAAGCCAACTCATGATGTGTTTTAATTAAGCACCAACATCCAATAATTTTTATTTGGCTTCCTTGTTGGGAATGTAATCTTTTTACTAAAAACTGCGGCACAGCATTTCTAAAAATGGCTATTTTGTTGAACTTCTGATTTTAGACCCATAATACTAAATATTTACCCTAGTAGTCTGAAAAGCAAAATTAGATGCTTTAACAGACATAAACCTTGAAAAACACAAACATGCAAATATTCTTTAAAATAATGTTTTCATAAAGAAGTTAATTGTCTGAATTAAACTACAAAGTAGGAAATAACTAACTTCTCATTTCTAATTAAGATAGATACAGTCCTGAAAAACATGCTTGAATTAAAATTAATGGACTTTAATGGACTTGGTATAAATGTAAATGGGTTAAGTTCAACAACTCACTATTTAGAGGTGAAACCACATGATCCAATGACCTCTTCTGACTTCCATTGTAGGAGTACGAAACCATGGGGCTGTTCCAAGCAGATGTATGTACTTTCACCATACACAGACAAAAATACACTACTGCTTAATGTTTTTGAAATTCTGTGCGTCTAGATTTGGTTATTTATCCAGGCATCACCTCATTTGTTTTTTGGTTTTTTTTTTTTAAACAGGCACAGGCAGTCTCTTGGGATTTTGATTTGGACTCATTAAAAAATGTTTCTGCCCTATGGTGGCCAAACTCACCTTTATAAGTGCCCACATTTTTTTATCTTCAAGTTCAAAACACACTTTATGCAACTACTACCTACAAAGTCTAAGAGATAATTTAGGTTTTGGGGTGGCTTGCTTCCCAGTTATGTCACCACTTATATTTCAACCTTCTGCGCCTATGGCTGCACATAGTTTACGATGTTCCTTGTTTCATCCCTACCTGCAACTAAATTTAGACACCTATTTTTAAAGGGCTCAAAGCACAGGAAAGTGAAAAACTTCCTGAAATTCCTCAGAACACCACCTGAAATTTCAACTTACATTAAGATTACATATTTGGTATTGTGTGGGAGCAGATGTTACACTTTGTACTGCTTTGAAGTCCCCAAGGTCCATAAACACATGAAACGGTGAATATTTAAAAGAATATTTGCACACTAAAGCTGTTAAAGCTATACAACATGTAGAACATTCTATGACTATTGCATGATTCACATGAAAAAAATCCTTCAATATGTAAGGATCAGGGTTTGCAGTCCAGTTATTAGCACTGTTGCACTGACAGTGACATTTTAGTTTCTGTAGTAGGGTAGCAGTTGTGGAGCTTCCTTACTTACTTTTTATTAAGTATTATAGATCCAGGAAAATTAAGATAAAGCTTGCCTTTATCATCTGATAAGCAGTAGGTGGAATACTCCCTCCATTACTGGATGCTTTTAAAGACAAACTTGAGGACTCAAAATACACTTCAAATGTAGAACACTGACATCGGATTTGTCTTTTGGTTTAGGTGTCTAACCAAAAAACAGCTCGTGAGTACAGAACAGCAAGCCAAACTATATTTCAGGTACATGCAGCTCCAGGATGAAGGGTGGGTTCCTTCACACACCCACACATGTCCCAATCAAGCCTGGAGTATTTATTACTTGGAGTGCAGTGCAGTATCAGTGACAAGAGTTCTCATCTGCCCTAAAGTACTCCTCACACCTACGCTTAGGGAAGAATGATGACTGAAAGAGCAACTGAATAAGCATCTCAGAAGAATGTGGACTGTCTGCAACAGCCTCATGAACATATGCTCCACCTTCATTGCCTTTGGGTGTATATGAACTTCACTACAACTAATACATAAATATGATGGTAAATGGAAGTTGGAATTTTTCACATCTGATGAAGAGACCATATCCTGTCCAAGGTCTTTGATCACAAGGGCTCATCTTCATAACTTACAGGCTTCATCGCTGCAATATTGAAATGATTTCCCCACATTCCAGAGAAAGCAACAGCTTTCTCAAAATGACAGGAGTCTGAAACACATCAAAATGCCATCTCCAGCTTTTACTGTTACTTAGACTGCAATTCATTATGTGGAAAATAGGTTGTCATTATGTCCTGAATTGATTTAACAACAAAATCTAGTTACTGGAGAGACCTGCAGATTCCAGCTTACTCAGAAGTGGCAGTAACCAGGTCACTAAATCCATTTATCCCACCCAAAGAACAGACACCATCAAGCTCAACCTCTTCCTGGTATCACTTGAAAACTATAGCAAGGGAGAAACACCAAACACCTTTCAGACTTTTGATTCCTCTAGAGATGTGAGCCACAACAGGTGAAGATACCTCACTTTTTAGTCCTTCTGGACAAGTTCCACTGGATAAGTAGAGAAGAGGACTATCTACACTATTACAAAGGGATAACTTGTGGTGTACAAGCCCACTGATAAACAACACTGAATTCTTAAATACTCTCGAACAGCCAGTTAAACAACAAGGAACATGACATGGAAACAATAGGAATTTGTAAATGTTCTTCTCCCTAGGAAGAACACACCCCAAAACAACCCAAATTTTCACCAAAAGTCAGGCAAATTCTGCGTTTTCTGCCTTTCAATAAACTGATTTCCCTACTTTTGACGTGTTTGTCGAAATTCTTCCCTCCCTTAGGACTGGTTGCACTTCCCACCTCACACTAAGGAACTATACCCTGTCTTCATCCCACACACTTTTATGCATGAGTTCTATGCGTACACTCCTTCTGTATCTATCCTACTCTGGACTCTCATGACTGCTGCCTTTCCTCTTTAAGACTGATAGTTAATTTTCCACCCAAATCCCTTGCACTTCTTTCCAATACAAAAATCCGGAACATATCTTGTTCTTCATCCTTCTCCTCGTGCAGTGGTCCTTCTAATGGACTGATTTTAAAATTCTTTTTGGTAATTTGTTATCTTCTGCCTGTTTCACTCAATTTGTTCATTTCTGCTACTCTGGTCATGTTACAGTGTTCAGTGGGAGGACTTACTTGGCTGGTTAACTCCATGGTATTGCTCCCTACCAGCAGAACTGATCCCAAACTCCAAATCCTGTCTGAAAGCTGGCTTTTGTACTAATTGATTATACAAAACACCTTTGCATACATACAAAGCCCTACAGTGTTGTGACACTGTAAAGGCAACTACTATGCATGAACCCTCAAAATCAAGTTGGACAACTCCAGCAACAGCAAAAACTTTTGAAAGGGAAGTTAGAAGTGAGAGAAGTAGATCTAAAAGACAAAAACTGTATGCACTTATTGATGCTGACAGAACCTGACTTAGGTCTGTATGAAAATGGCATGTTAATACTTTGGGTGTCTGTCCAGACAAGCCTCATTAGCAGCCAGAGACTAAATCATACAAGCAGGAAGTTACAGATTATTCAACTTTTGCTTTCCTCAAGCAAGCTGTTGAACAGTAACAATTACACACTTCACAACAGAGGAAATTAGAAGGTCATATACACCTAACGGTACAGGGAAAGCATTAGGGCAACTTGTTTCTACTGGGACCCATCAGTGATTTTACATGAGTATTTACAGTGTTTAGAGACTAAACACATTCATACTAGTTCTGTCTGATTTAATTGACAATTCAGACAGCCAGTTCCTTTCTAACGCAGCTGTTTTTTAAAGTTGTCAAGTCCTCATAAACTGAGCTGGTCTTTTTTGCCCTCACTTGGCTGTTTTTGTGCACCAGAGATACTCTGCATGAAATGCTGCCTTTAATATAAAAGTTTAGCTGCTTAATCTAGAATGGGGGTACTGTGAGCCCCCACAGAAACACTTTATAATTCAAGCTGTTATCCTTGCACACTGAAAAGTTAACAAGGGGAAAGCTGTAAGCACATTATGAATTGAGCCATTTCAAAACCAAAACAGTGTATTCACAAAGCGAATACTAAGACACATTTATCCCGATTCATATAGCAAAACAAACAAAAAACCCCTGAAAGCTTCTTACAACAGTTAATTGAGGATCCAGATGAACACTTCTGTACTTATTCAACATTTACTAGAATGGAGAAGCTAAAGAGCAATCCAGAGGAGTATTTGCAATGCAATTAGGCTAGACAAGGAAGCCTGAGTGTATGCCAGCTGCCAGGGCCTGCCCTTAATTCACACGATAAAATGTCTAGTCTGTGTGTCACACAGTGACATCAGTATCTCCAGTCTTAAAAGTCTCATCAGATATGTACTTGTTTACTGAGCATCTTAATCGGGGTCTGAACACATATCTAGCTGTACCTTCTAGCAGTCTACATGCCAGTCTGTCACCATCTGTCAGCTAAAGCTTCCACAGACAGAACAAAATTCAATTTAAACCAATGTGTTCAGCACTCAAAACTAAGCCATCATTCACGTTCTAATATATGGCTTGAATTCCTTTTCAGTGTTCTTCAACTTTGACCCAGCTCTACCCCCTCCTTCCCTGAAAAGGGCAAAGACAACAGCCCAGCAAGTGGGACAGGCAAAACAGACCTCCTTTGTTCACTTTTTCCCTTGCAGTTTTCTATTGAGGTAAATAACTGAAAGCTCAGCCAGCCTCCGGTAGCTCTGAAGAAAGCAGTACAGCTAGCTTGCATCTATCCTTTCCTGGTTAACAAACAGGAGACTAAAACCTACAATGCATCGTGTTACCCTCGTTATTGGAGATTACCTCTTTACAAATTCCCTTAATATTATTTTTATAAGGCAATATTCATAAACACCCAAGTTACAGTATGTTTGCTACTAAACTGACTAGGCAACGCACTTACATGCCAATTTTAAATGCAAGAAATTATCACCGCACAGAAAGTATAACCGAATTTTTTGAATACTATCTGCCCACTCAGGAAGGCAAAACCAAATTCATTGCATATTGCCCAGCGGACAGCCTCCTACGTTATTCCCTCGGCTTACATTACCAAGATATACTTTCTCTGTATGGCTTCCCATTCACTAACAACAAAATTAAAAGATCCAGTGAAAACTGAACAGCATAGTTTTACTGTACTACTCCTGTATAATGGAAGGCAAGTAACTGCAATTCAAGATGAATTGGGGCAAATTAAGAAAACTACAGACTAAAAACAATCCCACTGCTGCAGACAAAACAGACTTAATTTTTAGAGTGATTTTGCTATTTGAGCTGTGTCATAATCCATTAACAAAACCCCTAAACCCTTGGTGTATTCAGTGTGTTTTATGTCCACACACCATGGAGACACATTTCCCTACAGCAGGCAGAATGAGAAGACCAGCATTACCTTTTCCGGTCTTGAAATCAGAACCCCCAAACCAATAAAAACCTGTCGATTAGAAAGACATCTCATTAGCACCAAGAAACTTGGTTACTAGAGCTTTTGATATCACCTTTCTGAGCACCTGAAAGAAACAGCAAAGCACGACAAGCTGATAGAAGGCATAAGTAAGGATGCACTGATTTATTTCTTTTCATTTCCTGAAACTAAAGATCCTTTTAAAAAGCCAAATTTTCTTATTACAACCCTTCTTATCAAAGAAGCTGCAGGACATGTGATAAATATTATACTTTCTGTATGAAATTAGAGAGTAATAACTAAGGCTCAGATTGTGGTGATTTCAATCACCTTGAACATTACTACTTACACTATAGGACTAATTACAGAACTAAGAAATCAACAGAAGTATGATTAATTGCAGGTTTATTCTGTGACTTGTGAAGAAGGTTTTATCTCCATCATTAAGACCAGCTGGTGCACACTATCCCATCATCCAATGTGGTCACACAGCTGTATGATTTCCCTTTAGCTACACCACCTTTGCACAATCTAGAATGTGAATTCAGTCAATGGATTATGACTTCTGCCAACATCAAGCACCTTTCTGGTTTTGCCTGTTCACATTCAATATTCTGAAAACACACCACCTTCCCAATTCCATAATGATACAGCCAATACAGTGACAAGCGAATGTCACAGTACTCTGAAATACAAATAAGTAACTTCCACAGACCTTATTACCAAAGTCCTTAGCAACTCTGGTCACTTGCTTTGCTATTGTTACTCTCAAGTTTAAAGATAACCACCAATTAAATAAATGATGGAATCGTTTAGGTTGGAAAAGACTTTTAAGACCAAAAATCCAACCAAGCCCAGTGTTAAGTTCCATCCCTAAGTTCCATATTGATGCGACTTTTCACATACAAGGTGTATTAATACAAATAGTAATAATAGATCAGACAAATATTAAAAACAAGGTGCACCTACAGGTCCATTTTCTCTAGGTCCTTTGCGTTAGCCTGTAACACTGTCATTCCCTTCCCTTTCCAGTTGAGGAATATGAACAGCAAAATGCATCTCTTGGCACACACACTGCTTTCAAACTCAAAAGGAAGCCCAGATGCCTTCTGATGCTTCACAGAGACCCGGTCTAGGCCCCATATAATTACTACCCATCAATTATCACCTCGATTACGTTAAATCACAGATGAAACTACCGTGATTAATCGTGCACCTGTCAGGGGCAATGATGATTTCAGGTCGCACCTACCTTTCCCATAATACAGAATCACGGAATCGTTTAGGCTAGGAAAGACCTTTAAGACGGAGCCCAAACGCTAACACCTAAGCGTAACAAACCCACACAGTCAAGAACCAAGCTCGGATTTAGCGCTTAGAACTAGAGCGGGGGGGGGGGGGGGGGGAGGGGGGGAGAGGGGGGGGGGGGGGGGGGGGGGGGGGGGGAAGCGTAAAAAGCCAAGGAACGTCTGCAAAAAGAATCGTGGGTGGTTAAAAGCGGCTTCTTCACTCAGTTAAGGAGGTCCGTTGTAAACGAGCAGCGAAAAGCTGCAGCTTTAGGGATCCCGGCACTTCAGCACAGACAGCTCCTTCCTCCGACAGGTCCCAGCCGGCCACAGCACGAAATGGCGACCGACCCCGGTGAGGGACGTGGGCGCGTCGCAGTGCCGGAGCGGCCCCCTCCTGCCCGTTCGAGGGCCGGACCCGCCCAACCCTCCCCTCGGGAGGTGCCGCCCGGCGTGTTCCCCAGGTGCCCCCTCACAGCCGCTGCGGCCGGGCGGGCGCGGCATCAGCACCTCCCGCAGAACAACGCCCGGTGGCAGAGGCGGCTGAGCCGCTACTCACGGGAAGCTGCAGCCACTCCGCCCCGGCGGGGAGACGATCGAGAGAAACCCGCAACCGTGCTGCTACTGCGGCTTCTCCCTTCTACTCCTC
Organism: Rhinopomastus cyanomelas; assembly: GCA_013400115.1. Taxonomy (NCBI): domain Eukaryota; kingdom Metazoa; phylum Chordata; class Aves; order Bucerotiformes; family Rhinopomastidae; genus Rhinopomastus; species Rhinopomastus cyanomelas. Next base: position 10,116 of record VXBP01010725.1, read on the forward strand.
AGCGAGAAAAGCACAGGCAGGCGCGCTCCCGCCCCTATCACCTCCCCACCACCCTCCGCCCCCGCTGGGGCGCGCTCCTGCAGGGAGGGCGGGGAAGGCGCGCGACTGCGCGAGCACGATGGCGGGTGGGGAGAGGGGTGTGGGAGGCGGTGCCGGTCTCTCTCACCTGAGGCGGCTCCATCTTGGGCGCCGCCCGTGGGATTGAGAATGGGTTTTGTTTTAGCGCTGCGGTACTGCTGTAAACGGCCAGTCTGTGCCCGGTCCCGAGGCTGGGACGGGGTCATTAACTGACATGCGAGAGTAGCCCCGCAGAGCTCCGCAGCGCAGCTCAGCACGGGCACGTTGACAGGAGCGGGGCCAGTGATCTCGGCTGCCGCGAGTGCAACAATACGGTAAATGACAGCGAAGGAAGGCAGCAAGTTGTGCGGCCAGCTTCTTCTGAGGGGCGGTGGAATCCTCCCTGGCACGCCGGGCGTCCCGGGCACTGCCACAAATAGAGGAGCCGGCGGCCAGCCCACAGCTTGTACCAGCCTGTGCTTCACCAGTTCCAGCAGAACCTAATCAGGCTGCATTTCCAGTTCACAAGTTCAGGAAGTCAGACCTTGAGATGCGATTGCTGGAGAAGAGTCTCGGTGGAGTTATTTTTAATGGTTGGACTCAGGGGCTTTCCCAGCCCAAACACTTCTATGATTCTATTTCAAATAAACATGGAGAAATGTTTATTTGAGCAGTGCTCAACTTCTCTTTTGCGTCTTTGGTTCATTCAACACGTGATGTCAGAAAGTGTTTTAATATGATTTTGAGGCTTCTATGGGTTATGCTGAGTGCTGCTCAAAATTAATCCAAGTCTATGCTTAACATGTAGTAAATGCGATTATCTGCTGCTGCTGAATTTGCTTTTGGATCAGCTATTTTAGGAATAGCCTTTTGTGAATTGCAAGGTGGCAACTTTCATAGTGGTTAACTCTTTATTATACATGTAGGGAAACAGCTCTCAAGGTGAACTCTAAGGTGATAACTTAATAATGCAAAGCACAATGCCCAAGATGAGCAAAAAGCTCTTACCCTGCATCTCTGCAGAAACACCATTAGGACTTTGTCAAGTTGAATGTGAACAGCTGACTTACTGAAAAATAACACTCCAGATGAATAACAGATTCTGTAAGCAATATAGCACGTGCATATAAATATCCAAGGGTTTAACAATAAGACGGGCGCTGCAGCTTCAGATTTTAGAGACGTTAAGGCTCCTATCAACCCGAGGCCAGGATATTATTGTTTGAGCCCTGGATATGCAAAGATGATTAGATGGGTGCAAAGAAAATCCTTTTAATAAAGAGAGGGAATTAAGTGCTTGGATGTATTGTGTACCTCTAAATGGTAAATATTCACAGGATCATTCAATGTATTCGGTTCGAAAAGACCTCCAGAAGTCCAGCCGCCCTGCAACAACTATGGACATCACTGACTAGAACAGATTTCGCAGAGTCTCATCAAGCCGGACTCCCAGGAATGGGGCCTTCACAACCTCCTCTCTAGGCAACCTGTTCCAATGATTCACCCCTCTCAGATTAAAGAACTTTTTCCTAATGTCAATCCTAAATCTACCCTTTTCTACCTTAAAAGCATTACCTCTTTTCCTGTTGTTCCATACCTTTGTGAACAGTTCTTCCCCAGCCTTCTTACAGGTCCCTTTCAGGCATTAGAGGGTCAATATGAGGCCCCCAATCATCTTGCCTTCCGACTGAACAATCTCAGCTCTCTTAGCCTGTCTTCATAAGAAAGGTGCTCCAGCCCATATTCTTTGTTTGCTTACTGGTTTTGGGGTTTTTTTGCTAATGTCATATAGTGATAGGACAAGGAGCAGTGGTTGTAAGCTGGAACATAGAAGGTTCCACATAAATATGAGAAGGAACTTCTTCACAGTGAGGGTGACGGAGCATTGGAACAAGCTGCCCAGGAAGGTTGTGGAGTCTCCTTCACTGGAGACGTTTAAGACCTGCCTGGATGTGTTCCTGTGCGACTTGGTCTAGGTCAGGGGTCCTCAAACTTTTTTAAACAGGAGGCCGCTTCACTGTCCCTCAGGCACTGTCGGGGGCCAGCCTATAGTTTGGAAAAAAA
>VXBP01010726.1:12929-23988 GCA_013400115.1 Rhinopomastus cyanomelas
CAATGCCTTTGTATTGCTTCACCCCTCATGGTTTGCAGACCTAGTTGCCTTGAGAGCCATCAGAGGAAGGGATTCCTTGCGTTCCAGCTGTACTCTACCCTAGAGGCTTAAGATTTTCCTTAAAATGCTAGGTTTTATCCCACAGATGCAACCAAAGAGAACTTAAGAAGTGGGCCTGTGTGAACCTCATGAGATGGGTCCAAGTGCAAGAACCTACATCTGGGTCAGAGCAATCCCAAGCACAAATGCATGCTGGCTGGTGGATGGATTGAGAAGAGTCCTTAAAAGAAGGAGCTGGGGGTGTTGGTGGATGAGAAGCTCAACATGATCCAACAATTTGTGAGTGCAGCCCAGGGGGCAAATCATATCCTGAGCTGTATCAGAAGTGTAACCTGGAAGTCAATGAAGATGATTCTCCCCCTCTACTCTGCTCTTGTGAGACCTCAGCTGGAGCACCATGTCCAGTTCTGGAGTCCCCAGTATAAGAAGGACATGGAAATGTCATTTATAAGCATGAACAACACAATCTGAAGATTAAACTTCACATTTCATCTTCAGGTTGTGACCATGAATTTTCTGTTGAAAATATATAGAAAGCAAAAGAATACAGATAATTAAGAGGAGAAGAGCTAGAGATGAAATGGCATCAGCTATTGATCAAAAACACTCTCTTTGGCATCAAAAAATTGATCCAAGCCAGTCATCTAAAATCATGGAAAATTTTTACTTGTTTTTTTTTCACATATATTTGAAAAAGTCTACTAGAATTTTTGGAAGGTAGATTATTGGGTCCAAGTGGGTAAACTAAACAGCTTTGTAAGTCCTTTAAGCTTCTGAAAGCCCAGTACAATTTTGAATAAGGTAAAATTCTCTTTTTTCCCGCTTTTCACATGCACACCACAGTTTTCTTACTGTGTCCCAAAGCGCCCATAATTTGAAAGCACTACTGCACAGCTGCTGCTGCATATGTTGCTACTGAAAGCTAAAAATTGCTGACATAATAATTCCCAATATTTTAAAGAGGACATGGTTTAGACATTGTTTGATGTGCCTTGTTTCTTCAGCAAGCATGAAAACAGTAAAACACAGCAACAACATCAAAACTGCAAGGGCTGATGTGGGGTTTTGTTGTCTCCTCTCCAATTCCCACACAAGCCTCTGGAAACCTGATGGGCTGCAAAAAAAACTACTTGCAGCATAAACCTTTATTTCAGGGTGAATGGATTGATGTTCATATGTAATTGCTGATGCTGGATATGAGAGCTGTAATTTTTCAATTTGTAGATGAAATAAAGGATGTTATAGGAAGAACAGTGTAAAAGGTTAAAAAGAAAACAAAGGGAGATGCATTTTTGTACTCTTCTACTGTCATAGGGACAGAGTAACCCTGTGAGATAGCTGCCCTTCCTGTTTATTTCAGTCCATCAAGATAAAAAGCTGTGGTTTCTTTACTTGATTGTTGCAAATCAGTAGAAATGTATTGAAATTTGTGGTATAGTCAGCAATCTTTTTCTTCCTAGATCTGGCTCTCAGTAGAGTTTGGGTCACCATAAAGTATACAACTAAAGAGTAGTTCAATGCTTGTTCTCCTTTCATTACCGGCAGCTAAGACAGACAGTGAAAAATATTCAGACGCAAACAAAGACACAGATCATTAGGGATTGGAAGAGACCTCCAGAGGTCATTGCGTTCAACTCCTTTGCCTGACAGGACCATAGAGTCTAGGGCAGCTCATATAGGAATGCATCCNCTGGTGTGATCTCAGTAAGGTGGTGTAGAAGGGGAGGAGAACATCTCTTGATCTGCAGAACACACTACTCTTAATACACCCAAGCATACCATTGGTGTTCTCAGCCACATGAACACACTATTTTTGCACGGATAACTTGTTGTCCTCTAGGACTTGAAGGTCTAACCCCACTGAGGTGCTGTCCAGCAGATCGCCTCCTAACCTGTACTCCTAACCTGCATCTCATTATTCCTTCCCTGGCGAAGGACTCTGCACTTACTCTTGTTGAACCTCTTTAAGTTCTTCTTTGCCCAACTCTCCAGTCTGTCCAAATCTTTCTGAAGGTCGCATAGCATTCAGGAGTATCCTGGAGGGCCAAACTACTAAGTCTAGTATCATCAGCAAACTTGCTGAGAAGATGCTCCGTCCCATAATCATTATGTCATTAATAAAGATCTCTGAGGGACACCACTAGTTAAAGTTCTCCAGCTAGACTTACACCACTGATCACCAGTCTCTGGGGTCTATTATGTATTTAGTCCTTAATCCATCCTACAATGTCTTCTTCTATCCCACACTTCCTAACCATCCTCACAAGGATGACAAATGAGACTGTCAGAAGCTTTGCTAAGGTTAAGCTAGACCACATTCACTGGCCTCCCTGCATCCAGCCCTTCAGTCTCAACATCACAGAAGGCTATCAGATTAGTCAAGTATGACATCCCCTTGGTAAATTTGTGCTGACTACTCCTGATTGATTCCTTGTCTTCCATGTGCATAGGGATGACTGAATGAGTCACTCCATCATTTTCCCAGGGTTGGAGATGAGACTGACTGGTCTGTAGTTGCCTGGATCTTCCTTCTTGTCCTTTTTGAAGACTGGAGTGACACTGCTTTCCTCCAGTCCTCAGGCATCTCTCCTGTTTGCCATGATCTTCCAAAAATGATGGAGAGTGGTAGATCAACAATATTAGACAGTTTTCTCAACAATTTTGTGTATATCTCATCAGGGCCCATGGACTGGTGTATATGCAGTTTGTGTAATTGATTGTTAAACCAGTCTTCATTGACTAGTGGAGAGTCTTCCATCTTCTAGGTTTTCTCTCCTACCTCCAGAGTCTGGAGTTCACAAAGGGTGGTCTTAGGAGTTAAGACCAAAACAAAAAAGTTACTCAGTAATTCTGCCTTCACTGCATCCTCAGTTATCAGGACTGCCATCTCATTCAGCAGTGGATGCACACTTTCCTTATACCTCCTATTACTAATAATGTATTTGTAGAAGCCCCTCTTGTTCTTTCTAACTTATTTTGCCAGTTTTTAACTCTAAAAGAGCTTTTATATTTCTTGTAGCCTTCCTACATATCCTAACAACTTTCCTACAGTTTTCCCACATGACAAGTCCCTTCTTCCACAAACTATGGGTGGAATTTCTTTCTTCTAGGAGATTTCCTTTAGGAGTTACTTGACCATCCATTTAGGTCTCCTAGCATGTCTATCCATTTTTTTTTTCACAATGGACTGTACTTTACTTGAGCTTTGAAGAAGTTTTTAAAATTTGACCACCTTTCTTGAGCTCCTTTACTCTTCAGAGTTTAGCTCATGGGATTCCTGCAAGTAGATCTTTGAAATGTGGAAAGTTAGCCCTGTGAAAGTCTGGGGTTGTAATCCTACTTATTACCCCATCTCTTCCTTGCAGAATACTAACCTGCACCATGTAATGACCACTGTCACCAAAGCTGTTCCCAACCTTAATGTCCCCAATCAGTCCTTCTTAATACAAGGTCAAGCAATGCACTTCTTCTTGGTTCCTCAACTAGCTTCACCAAGAAGTTATAATTTATGTCCTGCAAGAACCTTTTAGACTGGGTACGCCTAGTAGTGTGGACTTTCCAACAAGTATTAGAGTGATTGAAGTCACTCATTACTACCAAGAAATATGTTCAATAGACCACCTTCATTTGACTGTAAGCCTCATCAACATCCTCCTCTTGGTTTCGTGGTCTATAATAGACACCCACAACAATTTAACCCCCACTTTACATGTCCCTTAATTCTCAGAATACTAGTGGTTTCGGTTCAGAGTCAGAAATGGAATAAAGCAAATATTCCTGTTACAAAGTCACAAAACAGACATGAAAAATATGAGATGATGAGGCAGGAATTCTGATGGGTGTAAGGCCTTAATTTGCCACCAAGCTAGAAGGGAGATGAAAATGTCAAAGATAGTATGTCACAACCTCGCCAGAACTGAGAATTACTTGGCTACTTTTACAGAGAAAACTGCCCTGATTTGATGGCTAACAAAGCACTCAGAAACTAACTTCAGTCAGTAAAAAATTCCCAGCAGTGCCAGTGAACTGTGGAATTTTCACAGCCTTGTCTTCTCAAATTAAAGCTGAAAGGTGCAATCCATACCCATGCAAGGCCTGTGCCAAGCCTGTAAAGCACAAAAGGGCTGAGAGATGTGCATAGGGGTTATATGGTGGTGACACTGTGTCATGCTCCACTGCACATGGAGAAATACAAAGAGAAATGGTCTACATGCTTTATAGCCAGTCTAATCACAACTAGCTATTGAAGAATACAATAATAAGGACACAGTGTCTGGTGGAAGGAGGGGCACAATCACTCTTCTTTGTTTCTCTTTCAAGGATAACAGCTCTAATTCCCTTTTGACACCATTTTTTCTTTCTAATGTAGTAACTCTACAGTTTCCATTGAGGCAAACACAAGATGTGCCAATGTAAGTGGAGCCAGCTGCAATTCAGCCCAGTGTGAACTTCTGATATTCTATGAATATGTAATTGCAGCTACAGGAATGGTGAAATCAAATGTGAGCAGAGAGCTGCCATCTGAAAATTGTGCCTCTTTATACCTCAAGGACCCATGCATCAGAAGGGTTTTCCTTAGGGGAAACCCCTTAAAGGTTTTCATTAGGGGAAAGGCTCACACAGAGCACAGAACCATGCATTTGAACTAGAGCTAGGAAAATAAGATAACAAGTGTTACTGACAAATATTCATACATATTTTTAAAGGAAGAAGTGTATCCATACTGACATTTCATTAGTGTTTATGTTATGCCAAAGTGTAATCTTGAAAAATCTCATAAGAACACAATTTAAATTAAATTTTAAATTAAAATAATGGCAGCTGTTTACAACTGTCTGACATTTGCTCTATTTAAACATTAAAAAAGTATAGAGTAAAGACTCTTGTCGAAGGTACCTTACCAGGATTTCTTAGACCTGCAAATGGTCTGCAGGTCTCACAGGACCATCACTTTCTCTACTATTCCTCTGGAAAGAAACAGAATTTTCGCTTACTTGAAGATGTATTTCCACAGGCTTCTGTGACTGAAGGTGCTACACACCAGGTACACCAGATTAGAGAGAGATTTTGAGTGTTTTGAATCTCAGAAATTATCCAGTTTAAACTAGGTTAGAGAGCAGAATGAATTCTTTATTTTATGAGGGTTATTATATGTATCTGCAGAATACTATGTTTACAGTTTTGTGTACAGTTAGCTTGTTCCCTCCTCATACAAGAAGACATTCCCGTGCAAGAAACTAAAACCTGATATTGTAATACAGGTCACTGAAAGCAGTAGAAATATGTAATGGGACATGATCTTTCACTCCTTTGCTCCCCAAACATCTTCTGGACCTCTGGGAAGTTCTAGGAAAGCAGCAGCTGTGGCTCCATTCAGAAGGGTAAAAGCAGACCTTATCTCAACACTATGAAGAGTATTTTCCTGAACCTAAAAGTTGAAGACAGTATGCACAAAGATGTACCTGCAACAAGCCCTTCTTTAAATACGTGCTCTCAGGAATATGTAACGTGGCATTTACTTAGAGACATTTCTCTCTTGAGGACTGCAGGTGGAATATGAACTGTAGCTCACCCTTGCTATTGGTCAAAAAATGCTTTCAATTTTTTTGTCACAAGTTGTACGTGTCTGCAACATTTTTAAAAATGAGATCAAAGAAAGTTATCTGAACAAGTAAACACCAATACATTCTGAGGTTATCGCTGTGTAAGTAATAGCATTATCAAAATGAATCTGCAAATTGATAATAACAAGTAGTAGATATACACTTTTTTTTTCCATTCCTATCCTTACAATTTCTTATGAACCTAATTGAAGTCGGGAGGGTATTTCCACATGACATTTTCAAATTCAGGTCTCATCAATGGCAAACAATGCACATGCTCTAAGGAAAAACCTATTACCATATATTTCTCAATGGAAGAAAATAAAAAGAAAAAAAGCAGAAATCTTGCTCTTCTTTTTATTTGGATGAAAATTGTGGTAGCATATATTATCTTTAAAAACTGAGAAAAGCCCTTACAGATGGGAGGACTAGCACAGAGGCTTTATGACTCCCTCTAGGTAAAGTTTTACTGATTAAAATAACCGCATATTGCAGAAATCTTGCTTTAGGCATTTGTAAAACAATGGAATGTTGATAGGTGCTGGAAAACACTTCTAAATGAATCATTCTAGTGTCAGATTATTTTGTGACAGCAAAATCCGCTTCAGCAAATGGGTGAGAGTACAGCTGCTAAGGTAAGCAGCCTTATGCAACAGCAGTCAAGATTTTAAACATTGTCAACATTTTTTCCTGCCTGCAGTAAGTGATTTTAGTGTGTCCCTGAAAAAAGAAGCAACATCAATATCTCTAATCTTCAATTAACCTTCTACAAGCAAGGTTAGCAAAACATTATGTCTCTGTGCATTTCTGAACCTAGTCTTTAATTACACCTTTCCCATGTTTACATGAACTTTAGTCTGCTTTTCAAAAGCCTTCCAGAACAATCTCTGCAGCTGACCTGTGTGTAGTGGTGAATTTCTCCATAACGTGAGTATTGATGAGCTGAAAACTTCAGCGAACAGGAAAATTCTGCTGCTTTATTGCCTATGTGACAGGTTACTTTATTACCATGCCTTTCACAACAAACAATTACTGTGGTAACGGATTCAGTGAGGTAATGGAATCAGAAGCATTTGAAGCTATCAAGGAGAGAAAACCATCTGCTGGCTTAAGTTCTCTCAGTTGTTTACTCAATGCCAGCTCCTGACAATCATTGTACTTGGATGTAAATGAGGCAGGTTAAACCACAGGCCTGCCCTGTTTAGCTGTACTCTGGTGATTTGTCTTTCTAATTCTATTGAAATAATAATCAGGATTTGTTTCTGATTAATTAACTAACCTTTTGGTGAAAAGATTTGATAATTGCTCTCTATTCAGAGATAATGAGAATTTTATTACTCTGTCAAAGGTACATTTATGCATCACCAGCCACTATGTCAAGGGAGCAAAATAAAGATTTAAATCCCTATGTCAGATATTTGTTTCCTCCACAGATTAAGTGTATATTAAATTTCATCTGTCAGTAGCATCATGTTTAAAACATTTCAGAAGAGCTGTTAAAACACCAAATAAAGTAATAAACATTATGCATTTTGCATTTAGTTAAAAAAAAATATCTCCTAATGGAAGAGGAACACTGGATTGTTCAGACATCCACCTATACTGAATGGGTGTACTTATGTGAGTGCGAGAGTGTGAAGAACGCAGATTTTCAGTGTAAGCACTTTAGAGTGACATATATAGACAGGCTTCTATTGTATCTTGCACTACAAACATGGCTGATACAGCAGTCATAGTAGAAAATTCATCAATATGTAGGATCCTGTGTGTGTGAAATGCCATTCAAGACACTGGGAATCATTAAATAATGAGTTACAATAAAGCACGGCATTTAAAAAGTCTCCTTACGAAAGAAACGTTCTTGGAGAAGATGCAGTTGCAATCCACAGCAAGACCTACAGAAGTCTTTATGCCAGACCCTGTGCAGCTGGGCTGCAGCCCTGCTAGCACCAGCCCACCAGTGTCTTACATCTCATTACAGTTATGCACACCAATATGACAACTGACCAAACATGCCTAAAACCTTGCTCCTGGAACCACAATGCTAGCACAGCTTTGATACCTGCTATCCGTGCTTCATCTGCCTCACTGTGGAGTCATCAGCCATACCTTGCATTGCACAACACAGTGGTGTAAATTCAAGCTTTTTCTGAGAGAAATTAAAGAAACGCATCTTCTGTGTTAGGTAGCATCTTGTGGCTTAATAGATCTCTAAAAAGAATTGCAATGAGAACTTTTTTCTGTCGTGTGCAAAGCAAGAGGAAATATGGGGCAGAGCAGAGCATTTTGTTGTGGTGGATTTAATGAATACAGTCTCAGATCTGAGATGATGTATTTGTGGCATTGGGTGTACTTCATTACTTTTTACATGTTAACATGAAAGGCTGTCATATGTTCAAAATCTGTGATTCTCCCCAGCAGTGTATATAGCTGAAAGCCAGTCAGAAGTCCAACCCAGTTAAAGGAAATATCTCTGGTAAAAAGATCTGATGCTGAGCGTGTTCCTTCTCTCTTCCCTCCCTTTGCAGTTTCCCTTTGGTGATTATCCAGCATGGCCAGCATTCCTATATTTCCACTTGAGCTGTCCAATGTTACAGCCCTGATAAGAGAGCTTTCTTCTACCAAGAGAAAATTATTTCCCAACCTCTACTCTCCAAAAATTTTTATTGCAGGCTGCTTTATAACTGAAATCCCATAAAAGGCAAGCAAGCCTTTTCAGGTTAATACCAATAGCAAAGCTTTCGCTCACCCTCCCATTTTCCTTTAATTCCATGTGAAATTTACCTTTAATATTAGTAATTATTAGTTAAATTAGTAAATTCTTATCAGAGATTTCCATTTTCCAGACTATAACTTCTGTAATTCTACATTTTCTTGAAATGACTATGCTTAACAAAAGCATTACTTCATTTTTGTGCCATTTCTATTGTCCCTAGAAGCAACTCTGTAATTATTCACTTCAAGCACAACACTACTATTTTAAACTGAAACCCATTTAATCTGCATACCAGTTTTTTATTTGTTTTACCAACTATATCTATTTCCATTACAGCAAGGCTGACGGTTTGTCTCGAGAGGAAATCAATCCATTAATTTAGAAATTTCAAGCATGGCTGCCTCTGCCATAAGCAGCATTTCTTATGCTAATAACAAATGTGCTGAGAGTGAAAAGAACTGTAATGTCCCTGGTTTTTATCATTACTTGAACATTTATGTAGAAAGGTAAATCTAATAGTACTAGGAAACTGTATGAGTTATTATATATAATTCACTTCACTGAGATCTGCATAGGACCTGGTTTGTGCAACTGTGGTTAAAATTATGCTTTGTGGCTGTAAATAGCTTGACATGTTGGATCTGATTTTGATCTTGCTTACCTCAGTGTGAATCTGACACTGTTTATTTGACAAAAACAAATTATTTCAGATTAACCCCAGGCAAATTGACTACACCTTTATTTTACCTAAGGTGAAATACTACCTCACAAGCACAACGTACTAAACTAGCTTTGGACAGTGTACATACATGCAGAGCAAACGTATTAGAGATGTTGGATTTATTTTTCCTCCAGCCACAAAACTAGCTATTTCAAAGGTAATTTAAGTATTTCCATGAAGCTGCACTCTCGCAGCAGCACCACTGCCTCCTCAATTAATGCACTTGGTCCTGTTGTGTCATATAGGCTTTGTTCAATTAGACAGCTTAACAAGATAAATTTTGACTTTGACCCAGAAAAAACACATGAGATTTCTGTGGTGTTCTTGCAAGTTTTCCAGGTATTGTGACCTGTTCCAGTCAATGAAAAATGCAAAGATCCTCATTGTGATGTCCAAATTAATTTCTGAGAGTTTGTGCTTTTTAAAATATGTGTGTGCACAGAATGTACAGAAAACAGTGTACTATTCCTTTTTTCTTTCCTTTCCCCACTCCCTCCCCCTGCCCGGAAAAACCTTTCAGAGCTATAAATCTCTTTAGGGTGTCTTACACACTAACCACCAATAAGCTGTCGAGAAGTAGACAGGGCTTTTAGGAATCGCTGAACCATGAAGCTGACCTGCTTAGTGTTTTGTTGTAGGCTACTAAATCCAGGATTGGTGTTTTAAGACAATTCTGCTTTCTTCTTCCCTTGGTCTGGTTAAGCAACTCTACCCCCACCTCATTATTTAGCTGATTAAAAAAAACTCAAATGAGAAAGAAACCTGCTGTTTGAAAATTCTGTATTCACCCATCAAATTAATGAGGGTGACTTACACTGGTTTAGTTTATGGTCTCAACAATTGACACTAATTTTTCAGCTAAGAAAAGGTTTAATGAATTTACACACTATTTTACTTTGGTGTCAGCTGAACCATATTCTTTTCTCTGGAAAGGCATTCCTTTCCTTAAAAACAAGAGCTTATCTTTTGTAAACCTGTGTTATTTGGTTGCCATGTTGTAAATCGGTCCTATTTAGGAAATAATGCTTCTTTCCACTAGCATATTGACAATTATGCTCTAAAAGACCCTGTGAGAAGATTGTGTTTAAACTGGAGTGCTTTTTTTTTTCATATTTTTTAAACATTTTAAATACGTTTTGTGCAATCTAGTTAAAAACATGATGATTCTTTGCACATTCCTTTCACACTGGGAGAAATTGAATGTGCTGCTTTATTTTTTCAATGTTTCCCAAGTGTTAGCAAAATCAGAATTAGAGAAAACCCAAACCAAATAAGGTTTTGTAGCTGTTGTTACAAAGTAAAGCAAAAGTCGCTTGACTTCATTCACTAGGGCTTCATTCCTTTGTCTGAATGAAGAGAACAAGTTAGAGAAAAGGATTCACATGCACATGGAAGTAAATCATATTAAATTGCAACCAAGAGGTAAAATCATAACAACATAAATATTATTTGTATATATATCCATATGCAAGTAGACATACGTCCTACATTCCCCTCAATGTGAGCATTAAGGTATTTAAATTCTAAGAGAGGAGAAAAAGGACAGGTTCCTGTGTGACTTGGTTTAGGTGATCCAGCTGTTGCAGGGAGACTGGACTAGATGATCTTTCGAGGTCCCTTGGTAATGATTCTATGATTCTATGATTCTATGATTCTATTAGAGGTAACTTATTGCAAAGTGCACCTCCACAATGTTTTTGAGATTAGAGATAACTTGTATTACATGTATATTTTATATAGAACTTCCATTTTAACTTTCATATGATCACTTTGTTCATTTTGGGACTCTTAACCATGACTAGAAGAACCTGAGCTTTTACCATAATAGTCTTAGTAAACAAAGGTATCTGACTTTAGTTTTCTCACAGTCAAAAAGGAAAGTTGTGAGCTGCAAGTGAATCACAAAACAAATAGGAGTCATCACATTGGCTAGGATCATTAATCTTGCTTTAAACTAGG
>VXBP01010727.1:0-17092 GCA_013400115.1 Rhinopomastus cyanomelas
AGGATCATCTTACGTACCTCATTATTCACCCCAGCCACTCTCTCACACCTCCTCAACAGAAAGGAGTGGAAAAATAGGTTGGGAATGTTCATGGTTGAATAAAGGACATGGCAATCACTAACTAATTGCTGTCACAGGCAAACCAGACTTAACTTAGGGAAAATTTATTCATCTTACTGCCAACTAAAAATAAGAGTTGTATAGTGAGAAATAAAATCTAAATCACCTGCTCACACAGCCCCTCTTGTTCCCACGTTGAACCTCATTCCTTCATTGCTGACTCCTCTATCTCCACTCTACCCTGAGCAGCACAGGGGGCTGGGGATAAGGACCACTCCATAAAAGCTCCTCTTCTCTGCTCCTTCCCCCTCACACAATTGTACGAATGGTGCAGACTGTCCTGGTTTTCTGGGCCAGCTGAGACTGTCAAGAATAATGCAACACCCTGTGCGAAGCAGTGGGTCAGAAAAAAAATCAAGCTTGCCTGCTCAAGAGTCTGACTTCGCTAACAGCCAAGAGATAGAACTTTCCAGAAAGAGAATTTATAAACAGGCCACACCCTTTCCCCCCATTACATTCTCTGCACTTCAGCATGCCATACTGGTCTGGTGGTCAACGTGCTCTGACTCAGGTGCTGTATCTTGTCTGGCCTGCTTCCTATGCCCAGGCAATCCTGTGCTCTGCAGTTTGCCAAGTGCTGCTGGCTACTCCGCAAAGAAAAGCTGCAAGTAGAAAAGATGGAAAAAAGGAAATTCCCACCTATCTTTAGCTCTGCACAGCTGTGCATGCTGCATTTTTGGCATCTCACTTGCTATGTGACAGAAGATGCTCTGAGGCACGTTGTATCTAGTTACACAGGCCCTGACTCTGTAATTTAAGGGAGGGACCTAATCATGGTTGTGTCTCTGTTCTTATCAAAGAAGGTCACAGAACAAGTAAATTGCAGTTTAAACTCCTGTGGAGCTGATGCAGCTGACCTATGCATGTGACAGACCTGTGTATGCTTATGTCCAGGCGCTTTCTTTTCTCAGCGTTAACAGTTGACTACAAGTCCCTAAGTATTTCAGCTGGAAGGCACGAGTGGGTAACCTTGTCTGCCACGACTGAAAGCCACACATGGTATTCAAAATGCAGAGTCCAAGCCCATGTTAGCTTCTGCAGCCCCAAAGACCTCATAGAAACACAACACGGTCCAAAGGGCCAAAGCCTGTAGGTGCAGGGAGATTCTCCACCACTCTCCAAAGCTTCCACTCCAGAAGGCTTGGAGAAGAGGATGCATTGTCCATGCAGGATGATTCCATGTATATAGAAGGTACATACTCAGAATATCATGTCAGGCAAAGCATCCTTGTATTTAACAGTTTCTTCATTACATGGTTTGGCCTCCTGGTAATGAATAGATGACAAAACAACTGTGGCTTATTTTAATCCAGTCCATATAGTTAAATAACACATAAATAATGTCCTGGTAGTGCACGTTTACTATTATACTCAGAACCCTGATGATCTGTAGTTACAGGGCTTTCTTGCAGTATTTTGCTCTTAAGCATTTTTTTGGAAGAAGAGAGTAATTCTTGCCAAAACTACAGCTGAGTCACTGGTTAAGACAACATAAATCCTAAATTCAGTCAGTTTTGTTTATATTGCTGTAGCTAAAGGAAACCAATACTGTACAGTGAGGAGACGACAGTAGGCTAAACCAACAGTAGAGAGAAATTATTTATTTAGACCACTTTGGGAACACTGTTCACAGTACATCATAACAGGGTGACTACATAAAGGGGTGATCATAAAGGATGACTTACAAAAGCAATGGAAAGACAAAGCAAATCTTATAGGCTAGCTGTGGAAATTGGTAGGTTTTTCCTCCCATAATCAAAGCTATACAAATAAAAGCTGTCTCGCTATTTTGGCACACACAAAAGATTGATTTTCTCAATCTGTAAATCTTCTTCATTTTGTATAAACATACCAATACTTCATTAATAGTTCCACATAGTTTACACCATTTAATTTAAATACAGTATTACATCTCATTGACTTGTTGATTTAAGGTGCAATTTATCAAAATCTACAGTAAATATTTTCTTCTTTTCTTAATCAGTTCTCTTTGGCACACTTCTGGTTCACTTAGACAGTAAAGTTTAGGGTTGAATTGAATATGCAACACTGCAGGAACTTGAAAGGTATTTTTATTGAAATTTGAGTGCAGTTTTAGATTTACCATAAATCTATTTACAAAGGAAGAGCTGCATGTGAATTTCATTTTGCTTTACATATAAAATGATTGCTAATGACCTTAATGTGCAAGGCAAAAGAACCCACCTGTTACAGCAATTCCTCCCTTGAGAGAGTGATTTTTGCACCATGGAAATCTTGTATAAAATGTTTTAGAAAATGGAGCTTTCTTACGAGGAAGTTCTCGGTCCTTCTTATTGTGTAGCAAGCCACCTGAAGACACAACTTCCTGGGTCCAGAAATGCTTCATAAGATACAATTTAGCTGACATGTTGGCGCTGTAGTAGTGTTGCAGCTACAAACCTGTATGTTCAACTGGCAAACTAAACCAAGGAGCAAAATGCAACACTTCTGTGTAAACATCTTAGTAACAGTGGCTTCTTTCTAGAAAAACATATACCTCCAGTGTCTTTGACATTGTATCTGTTCTTATTCAAAGGAGGAAAGGTTTAGAATTTTCTGCTACAGAGTCTATTTTCATCTTCATGACCTCTGCCTATTTTTGGGACTACTAACAACAACAGAGTATGGTCTTATTTCTGCTTTTGATGGAAATGTACTAGGAGGCCACTGCAGTGGATCTGAATCAGTGACGAATCGCTTGCAAAAACGCTTCAAATGCCGGAAGAGCACCCATAGCGATTTATTTAATATTTGAAGAACAATCTCAGCAGCTGGTAATCACATGAAAGCATGAGGAAACCTAGCTACATAAACACTGGAAATTATTCTATCCCCAATAATTCCACCATTAAATAAAAATGAAACCCTGTTCACAGTAAAACAATTACAAGGCCTTTCTGGTCTGTTCCCTCCTGAATCACCCAAGGTGTCTCTCAGCTGCAGAAATGAGCATTTTGGCACATGGTCAAGTTACAGTAGGTGTCAAGTACAGTGCAATCTGTTTAGAAGGCAAGGATGTTAAAAGGGATTTAATACTTTGTAACATGGGTAAGATGTGAAATGCTGTGCTACTCCTGAGTAAAACATGTTTAGCTGTCTCAGCTAAGATACCCATTTATGAGCATGCTCATTTCAATGAGGCATTTCACAGCCTCAGCAAAAAATGTACATATTATTAAAAAAACTAATGTTACTGCTGTCGTTTTTTTCAGCCTATCAGTAAGGACTAAACGTGGTGAGTTCAACTTGTTTGGAGAGGTGTTAAAGAAGGTGGCAAAACAAGTAAGGAGAATCAGAGTATGTGTAGTAAATCAAACGCATGTGAGAGGCAATTTATTCTCAGTTTAAGCTGTTTGAGATATTGCATATGGCCATGTCCTTCAGCACTCCTGATTCACCTGAAAACTACTGGCCTTAAAACTGAGATATCTGCGTGAAGGATATGGTGTCAGACTTATCTACAGCAAAGCCTCCATTGACGTATGATTTCTTTGTATCTGTTTCATCATTGTCAAGAATTGTTTCCAAGGCAAAAGGATTGACAATGTTGACTTCAGAGGTGACATCCATCTGCTCCAGTTCCTTTTTAGAAAGCTTCTCCACTATTCCTGTACCAAAGGCATCTCCCAAGACATTCACCATTGTTCTGAATCGATCCCTAAGGAACAAAAGTGTAGTCAGACAAACTGGTCTGGATGTGTCTTAGAAAATCACAGTATCACAGTATCACAGTATTACCAAGGTCGGAAGAGACCTCATAGATCATCAAGTCCAACCTGTCACCACAGAGCTCAAGGTTAGACCATGGCACCAAGTGCCACGTCCAATCCTGCCTTGAACAGCTCCAGAGTTGGCGACTCCACCACCTCCCTGGGCAGGCCATTCCAGTGGCCAATGACTCTCTCAGTGAAGAACTTTCTCCTCACCTCAGGCCTAAATTTCCCCTGGCGCAGCTTGAGGCTGTGTCCTCTTGTTCTGGTGCTGGCTGCCTGAGAGAAGAGAGCAACCTCCTCCTGGCCACAACCACCCCTCAGGTAGTTGTAGACAGCAATAAGGTCTCCCCTGAGCCTCCTCTTCTCAAGGCTAAACAATCCCAGCTCCCTCAGCCTCTCCTCATAGGGCTTGTGCTCAAGGCCCCTCACCAGCCTCGTTGCCCTTCTCTGGACACGCTCAAGCAACTCAATGTCCTTCCTAAATTGAGGGGCCCAGAACTGGACACAGTACTCAAGGTGTGGCCTAACCAGTGCAGAGTACAGGGGCAGAATGACCTCCCTGCTCCTGCTGGCCACACCATTCTTGATGCAGGCCAGGATGCCATTGGCCCTCTTGGCCACCTGGGCACACTGCTGGCTCATGTTCAGGCAGGTATCCTTTTAGCACAAGTAAACTACTCAGGCAAATGCAGAGCCTTTTTTTTCCTAGTGCAGATTTGGTGTAAGTGATTCAGCAACTAAAAGAAAGAATCTTTTAGAATAAGAAATGAAATTTTCCTCAAAAGTATTTGTAAAAAACCGGTCATTTTGATAACAAATTAGTTCGTACAGGGTGTGAAAACTGCAAGCCATGTCAGTCTGTGTAGGCAGTAATTGCGCTGCTGTGCCCTGCCTTACAAAAAGTTGTAGGGATCACTTCTCAGGCCCTAATGTACACTACACAGGTGGTTCTCACTGTGAAGAGACTGCTTTGGTCAAGAGGAGAGACTGTGAGGTGCAGCAGAAGCAACTGCATTATGACCGATGTCTTTCTAACAGCCATTTCCTCAGGCAGAGAGGAGTGCTTGGCCCAGGATCTTCAGTATTCTGTCCAAATCCTTGAAATGGGAAAGGCTATCTTCTGTTAGCTGCTCATTGTTAAAAGGTTGAAGTACAAAGCTGTATAAAACAAAAATCTGCTGCTACTTGGCAGAGGAGGAAGAAAGCCACGTAAAACAGCAGAGTTTGAAAACTGGCATGGGAGTAAGGCAGGGGCAGTGCAAGGCAGTGCTTCCCTGGTTTTTTTTTCACTCAGCTAGACAGCACTGTGTGTTATGTCAGAATGCCTTGCTCTAATTATGCAGAGGTGTTGAGGTGAATACATGCACAAATGGAAGGGACTACAAAATCAAAAGTGAATTGGAGTGTCTCATATACATATTCTTCTACTACAGCTGCTGAACTCCAGTGCTAAAATGTGCCCATGTGTTGTCTATGTGGAAAGAACACACATGGCAGGGAAAGGAAGAGACAGGAATAAAGCAATATTCTGGTAGGGTCAGTACGAGGAAATCAACAGCACTAAAACCTCATCCATTCTATTCTCAAAATTTTTCACTAAAACCATGGAAATACTCCTCAAACCTGGGTAATAAAACCTTGGTAAGTTTAGAATTAACTGGAGGGTTGTTAATAAGGCACTACTAGCAGGTTGCAAAAATGACATTTTAGGAAATAAGTACAAAAGGTGAAAGTGTTAATAATCTACATGGTGTCATAACGTGCATTCCATCTGCTGAGGTGCAGAATGCACTGGCAATGATCTCTGGTACATGAAATTAATCTTTAATTTGTTTTATACAGTAAACCAGCTTAATCTGAAAAATATCTCAATTAGATTCAGAAACTTCTTGCATTGCTTGTCTGTTTCATGGTGGCACAAGTAGCTTCATGTACTTTTATTGCGCCTAAGAATCATGTAAATTGTGGACCTTACAAGTGGAAAGGAGATAGATCTGTAAAATTATTATAACCATGAGAAACAGCAAATTACAGTTCTTTCTTTCATTCCCATTGACGAATTAGAGGGCGTCAAACAAAACGATTAGATTAAACCAAACAAAACTAAATCTGTTTCTGTACAACACATTGTTAGGTTGCAGATTTCCTCTCTACAGGATGTGTTGAAATCCAGAAGTTTATATGGGTCCCAAAAGCAATGAAGTAATTACGGAATATCATCTACTGAGAACTGCTGAAACAGAACCCACCCCTAGCTCAGGAACCTTGTGAGCTGCGGTTTGCAGAACGCTAGCAGAGTACTTTGGGGAAAGAACAGACATATGTTTGTTCTGTTTTCACACTCATTTTTAGATGCCTGCTCTGGGCCAGTGGTTTGGTCTGATCTTCACCATCCTCAACAAGGCTCATGCCCACTGGGAAAAGAAGAGAGCTGGAGAAAATGAAGTTATTGTGGAACATAGCGAAGAACCTATTAGACCCTGTTGCAGGCAGTTGATGAGGAAAATGCACTCCTGGCTGAAGCTGGTTTTTGGAAGCCGTTATGCTTATACAGAAATTGAATAGATACTGGATCCGTTCAAAAGCCCTGGTTTTCTGAAGCCTGGCATTTATCTGTACAGCTTCCAAAATGGGGTTATGCAATCAAACGTGTGACATACACCTGTATCTGGAGTGTAAATATGTGCCTAAGAAGACATGTAGAGACTATGAAATGATTGCTTTGATTTCAATCATCCATGCTGAGTTACTGCAGGTGCACAAGACAGTAGTCCGAGCACTAAAGGAGCACTAGTGCTTAAAATTTAGGAGACCAAAAAAGAGATATATCACTAACTAAAGTTTTACTCCTTAACATGTGAATCCTTTAACTCTCTTGCAGTGAATCATGGTACAATAATGAATGCTGATGTGCTTCTGAATTCCAGAACACACACTTTTGATTCCTGGGGCTTTTGCAAAAGCATCAGGGAAATACTCTTGATGTAAGTTCATCAGAAAAGACTCCTGGTGAAAATGCTTCTTTCTTGAAAGAGCTGCTTAAGGGAACTGAGGGAATCTGGAATCAGGCATAAGGAATGCTTTCTGAGTTTGCAAGTATGTTCTTGTTAATCACGAGGCTGGGTCTTTCCAAGCACAGGCCATTGTGTCTGCGCATGTGGAATGCAGGACCAGCTTTGCTCGGTTCATGTCTTGCTCCTCTACTTCTGTATACTTCCTATGGTTTGTTGAAATCAGCCGAAAGGTTCTGCTTGTGATTGCATTTGATCAGAAAAGTGTAGCAGCATCTGACATTCCAGAGGCACTCCTTGGTCAAATTTGTCTTTTCTGAGCGTTATGCTCATAATTTATTTATGCTGTGGCCACTACTTTACGCTTGACAGCAACTCTAGATGTAATGTTATTCACTCCCATCTTGTGCAGAGGAATGTCTCTCAGAATTAAAGCCACTGCTGCACTCAACACTATATTGGACAAGTTGGGTCATACAGAGAATATTTGTCCAATTCCTGCCACAATCCTAAACAATTTTGTTGCTTTCTTTCTCAGGTCCACACGTTCCCATACAACTTACATAAACATTAGAAGAAGGTGAAAATCTTAAACTTACAGAAGCCAGTCAACAGCAATGATCAGAGTAACATCTTCAGCAGGCAGACCAACGGCACTCAGTACAATCACCATGGTGACAAGTCCAGCTTGGGGGACACCTGCAGCCCCGATGCTGGCTGCTGTAGCTGTGACACTGAAAGACCAAAAAAGCCCAGAACAGGCATTCAGATAACACGTTATTCACATAACCTCTATTTCCTGGCAAAAGTAGCTTATTTAACTGCAAGGCAAAAAAGACGCCCAAATATCCCAGTTCTTTTCTGGTGACAACTTCATGGACAAGTCGTGTATAGATACTGTTACGGTTACACTGTGCAGTAACAGGCAACACATGACTAAGAAGCAAACTGGACAGATCAGAGGTAGAGGCCAAGCTGGGTTTGCAATGGAAGAAAAATAAACTCTCAGAACAATGCTATCTACCATCTGCAAGCCTTGGCGGATCCCACCTCCTCATCAGGTTGCACAGGCAAGGCCTTAGATCAAGAAGTGACAATGCTTCTGATACTTCCTGCACGGTTTCAACTTTCAAAGTTAGTGTACCATTCATCAACCACAGCTCCTCCAAAAAAAGGTGTGCAAGTCTTACCTAATGGTAACTATTTGGCCAATGTCCAGTTCCAGGTCATTCAGTTGTGCAATGAATACAGCTGCTACTGCTTCGTAAAGAGCAGTGCCGTCCATATTGATGGTGGCTCCAACTGGAAGAACAAACCTGGTAATTCTTTTGTCAATTAAGTTTTTTTCTTCTGCACAGCGGAAGGTGACTGGCAAAGTCGCTGAACTGGCATACAGATAAAACACATCAAGTAAGCACAGGCCATGGCATAACACTACCTTCATATTTCCTTTTCCCTAGAGCCTAATTTGCTCTCAGACTCCAACAGAAATCTAAGGCAGGAAGCCTGCACCATTAAAAAGCAATGCAACTTGCATCTTCTAATTATGGGAAGAAACAATAAAGTCTTAGTTATCTTCAAAATCACATGGTACAATCACCATAATATACAACCACAGAAATACAACAACAATACAACCACAGAAAGCACGAGAGCTTAAACTCTGGCAGTTTGTGACTAGTGAACAGAATGGCAAAGACTGTCTTTTCCAGGGAGAGGCAGACTTCGGTGTATGGCCAGAGCAATCCATAATGCCCCTTTGGGTACTACAGAAATAATGATGAAAGTAATATTTCAATCTCCAGGGACTGAGAATTGCCCAGGAGAAATCAGGGTATGTAACAAAGTTGCTATAAAATCAGAGGACAAACAATGCAGTTACTACAAAGAACATTACAGAATGTAAGTGTTTATTTACCTGGAAGAAATCATGAGGGCT
The DNA here is from genome assembly GCA_013400115.1 of Rhinopomastus cyanomelas. Lineage (NCBI taxonomy): Eukaryota > Metazoa > Chordata > Aves > Bucerotiformes > Rhinopomastidae > Rhinopomastus > Rhinopomastus cyanomelas. The sequence goes on from VXBP01010727.1 coordinate 8,805, forward strand.
GTTAGAAGTGCCTGAGCCATCCCCATGGCAAAACGAAAAGGATTCTTCCTTACTATTATTAAGTAGATCAGTGGCAGAATTATAGTGGAATGGATTGCAAGTCTGCAAAGTAAAATGTTGAACAAATGGATCCATCCGATTGCCTTGTTTAATAAGATGATGGTAACAGGTATCTAGTTCTATCCTTCAATACACTTATAAAACACTGAAAGTGACTTCAGTGACACCTATGCTCGAAATACAGACTAATGCTAGTCTATACTGTCTTTAGGAAGTGAGATTATGACTTGTCTCTCTTTCCAGAGCAGAACAAGAATTAGGTTTATTTTAAATGATGCTAAAGCACTCCAATCACCTGCCAAATCATTACACTACAGATTAGAGACAAATCAGAAAAACTAAACAAAACATTTTTCTAAGCATATCTGTCCTTTTTGTAGAACAGGTTTTGGAATTGAAGTTAAATATTGTTTCCCAGTCAGGGACACATAAGTCCACATTATTCTGCAGAAACTCCAAACATGATCTGATAAAATAACCAGATAATTTTAAAGAAAACTGTAAAATTAGATCTACAATTAAAGTGTGGCGAGGTATTTCAGGTTGTACAAATCAGATATTATTACCTCACTTCCATTAATGTTGTAAAATGCTGACATACTGGTTTTTGGAATTATTAATTTTAAAAATGAACTGTGCTGAAATGCAAAACGTCAAACTGTCCCCGAGTTTAGCTGCTCAAGTGCATGTCCCTGGATATCTAGGTGGGTCTCAGGGACAAATTCATCCTTCACTTGTGCATCAGTTTTGAACACTGAATGAATTCTGAGTGCATATGAATGCAGAGCTTTGTGTGCATTAAGAACAGAAGTAAATGGCCTGCTGTGAGTATATTTGAAATTAACTGTATGTAAAGGGTCTGAGGAGTATTTCCTGTGCTCTAACGTTGCAGGCAATTACAGCAATATCAGCTTCTTGTGAAATTAACATACCCTAGAGACATAAAGCCCAAAACTGGTGTAATGTGGGATTTTTATTCTGTCCTCAGAAGGCATCCTCATAAATGTTACTGTGTTGTAATACTGTTGTATGGTACCACAACAGCTGATAACACCATACCATTTGTTCTACCAAAACCAGGCAATTAATAGAGCAGTAGTCACAGCAGAGATCCAATACAGCACTGAAAACTGCTCCTAAACCTAGTTACTTGTTTCCCTGAAACATTATCTATTTAAAAGCAACAGGTATTAAAGTTTTCATTCTGTATGTGAACAAAATATATATTTATTGGAATATAAGTCACAGCACACAAAATGTATTAATAACATTTTGTAAAGAACTGTAGAGAAGAAAGCTAACATCATACACCATGGTGCCTGAGAATAAACTGAATACTGCATAAAATATAGACAAAAAACCCCAAAGTGGTATGGGAGTTGAGTATCTTAACAAAATCTGATGATAATTCACTTTTCAAGTTTATTAGTGAACTTCTAAATACCTCTTGTGAAAGATTCAGACATGCAGTTTTTCAGTGGCAGCATGAACATGGCATATTCCAGAACAGTGTATTTATGCATATCTGCTTTGCTACTGCTGGTTTTTGAAAAACAAATACAAGGCAGTATTTATTTTCATGCAGGTAATGCAACTCACAGCAAGCAGCATAGATTTTTAGCACCAAAAAACATGATCAGCAACTGGAAACAGACATTCTAATGGTGTTCATTTGCAACACAGGAAGAATCTTGTCCTTCAGGATCTCAGAATGGTGTTCTTTCTGGCATCCAGAGATGCAGCTTATTTGCTGCTTTTGTAAGAAACAAAGGCACAGGAAAGAGAGTGTTGCGGCTTCTTTTTCTACTACAGTCTGGGAATCCTGTGGCCCTTGTATTACGCCTCCTACTTCGATTTGCCTCCTGTGTGACTGCTAACACATCCTTATCCTAACACTGCAACTCAGAGGCTGAATACACTTAGTAAAGAGCAAATTAGGAGCAAAGGCATCAGGGTAAGTGTGTTCATTCATGATGACCTGAACAGGACATAAACACTGAGACCTATTGCAGGCAATGGCGGCTAAGAGTGGTAGGGCTAAGAATGTGAAGGGTCATAATCAATAAATAGTACGCTGAGAAGATGATGAGATGATGAGCTGGAGAGGGAAGTTAAAGGAAGAGGATAATATGGCATACTAGCTCTCATGCTCTTGCATGCTTTTATTGATAGACAATACAAGAAATAAATTTAAGATAGCATGCAATTCTCAGAAACAAGCCTGGTGGGAGGATGATACATAGTTACAAAAGATATCAGGGAATGGAACACGCTGCAGACAGACAAGATCAAGCAAATACTTATGAAAACCATAAAGGTGGTGGAAACAACAGTGTTTAAGAAACCAAAATAAAAGTAGAGCACAATTTCTCCTATTTGCCAAGACGTGGGAAAAAAAGTATTACTGGAGACTGAAAAATGTTGAATAAGCACCCTGCAGTCTATAGCTTGTGTGTACATTGTTGTCTTTTCTTTTATAATCTAGTTACAACATGCTTTCCCTGAGGGTCAGTTTTGCAAAGAACATAGAATCATAGAATTATTACAGATTGGAAGGGACCTCGAAAGATCTAGTCCAATCGCCCTGACACAGCAGGATCACCTAGACCAAATCACACAGGAACACATCCAGGCAGGCCTTGAACATCTCCAGTGAAGGAGACTCCACAACCACCCTGAGCAACCTGTTCCAGTGCTCCGTCATCCTCACTGGGAAGAAGTTCCTTCTCATATTTATGTGTAACTTCCTATGTTCCAGCTTACAGCCATTGCCCCTCGTCCTATCACTACATGACACTGAGAATAACCCAGCTCCATTCTCCTGACACCCACCCCTCAAATATTTATAGACGTTAATGAGGTCACCCCTCAGTCTCCTCTTCTCCAAGCTAAAGAGATGCTGTTAGCCCTTCTCCGCATAACTTTGAGCATCACTTGCTGTAGACCACACTATGGGAGAAGAAATGCTGCAGAGTGTGGCATGTGCAAGGGAGTTCAGTGGAACTTTTTTCCTCTAATGACATAAAAGTGGGCACCCTTACTATATACAAGCTCCCTTAACCTGTAACTAAAACTGTGCCTATCATGCCCTTGGTTACTGGTTAAATGGGAGATTATTTGTGCTGGCAGTTTACTTTGCAAATGGAGTAATCTGGTGAAACCATCATCTCTTCACACACATCTTGAGGGATATGTGTCCTGTTAGAGTACAAATCATAGCTGTTGGTAAGAATGGCCATAAAATTTGTTATCAGATATAAAACTAAAACTTACTATCTGATCTAAAACTGATCCTGCTCTGGCAGGGGGATTGCACTGGATGATCTTTCAAGGTCCCTTCCAATCCCTGATATTCTGTGATGTCAAAGGGCATTCAACATACTTCTCCTAGTGGAGTCATATAGTGTTAGTAACATAGAAACCCTGCAGATGAGATCTAGTGTTATTCTATAAATGACTTCTACCCGGTTTGTAGTCATGGTCTCATTTATAATTTATCTAGAATGTATTAGCTTATTGATTTACAGTTTTCTTGGTAAACATCAACTTTTGCATCCTTTGAAAAAATATGTTTTCCTTTCCAAGTCTAAATAGAAACTCACAAAACCACCTGCATTCTACATTAGGTAAGCATAACTTCCACTCACCTCTGTGACATTTTGGAAAAGTCATGACTCAGTGGTATTTCTGGGGCTGTAATTTCTACTTAGAAAGTCATTGTATCTCAAATTATTTTTGAACAGGTAGTCCAAGCCTACTGGCTTATGCATAAAACAAAAGACCTTTGGAATAAAGATGACTATCTAGCAAAGATCAGTGCAAAAAATCTTTCTTGACTATTTAGAGAAATTTAAGACTAATGTGTTCTCCTTCTCCCTGCTTAGTTGTCAGAAAGTTTGTGAATGACATTTGAAAAACAGCATGAATATGCATAAAGAAGCTCTTGAACATCTTTGGACCCAGCCAGCAGACAAAACATGAATAAATGAAGGAATTATAGGCCTGGATGCTAAGGCAATGAACCAAGTCAGCATAGCAGTTGTGCTTCAATGAATTGGAAACAGAAATTTAAATGCATTTAACTTTGTGTAAGCGTATTTATCTATAAAAAGGGTTCTTTGTAGGACAGTCTTTGGAGATACATAGTGATCTAGTATTGTACCCTGTATCACTTGCAGCAGTTATGATGCCCCTTCTAAGCCTTCACATCTCCAAGTCCCCACATTGTACAGGTGTGAGGTCCTCCACCCCTGACTGTTCTACACAGCCACGGGTCTACAAAAAGAACAGAAAAAAAGGTTTTGATGCTTGGCTGAGTTATTCAAATAGCAGCTGCTGCTTTTGCATCTTCACCATTTATCTTTTCCTTGAAGGAGTAACCAACAAGCAGCTCAGTCCTCAGGGTGTCTCTTATGTCAGCTGCCAGCTCTGAAGAGAGGGGCAGTTTCCTCTTTGGCATAATTTATTGTGCACTGCAGTTACTCTACATTTTTATTGGGCAGTGGAGCTTGAACAATGCTGGTACACCTTGGGCAACAGAGATTCCCAGCTTAATCCAAATACTCATGTAGCTTGGCAACATTCAATAAACTACAGTCCATAACCTCATCTTTTCCTAACTTTTTTCTAGTACTTATCAGAAGAATTACTACTCTCAAGAACACAACAATGGTATCTGTTTCAGCACCAAGCTGAGATGATCAAATAATAAATGGAAGAACAGCCTTTGCTTTGTTATTTTAAGTTTGCTAGGCAGTGACATTTTAAAGCATGTACTCAGCAAAACATGCATTCAAAACCCTTTCACATCCTCACAGAATTTTCACTGACGGGAGCTTTTATCTCTGACCTAGAAGAGGCTGGATGTTCTGGATAACTGAGCTATAATCAATGGCATGTGGTTAATTTCATCTTTAAGAAATTACATACCCACTTAGTACTGTAGCCATATAAAGGCCCAGTTTACGGAAGATTTCCCAGTCCTCAACTTCTATTATCTTCCCAGCAATTAAAAACACAATACCAAATGGCATATACCTGCAAAATGAAAATAAAGCAATAAAAAAAGTGTTCTCAGGAATATTGCACTCTGTAACTTTTTAAAACAAATTGAAGATTTTAATAATCTATTACACAAGTGAAGGTTTTTTAAAACATACCCTATTATACAAAGGACTTTATTTGCTTGCAGCAAGACTAAAATAGATTTGATTAAAAGAGGTGTGAAAATCAAAGTATGTGCAACCCCATTCATAGTCTAGCAAGTACTAGTATGATGTGGCGTCCCAGACTACACAGAAGTTTGGAAGAGAAGTGGGCTTTGCCCTGCTGCAGGAAATGTTTATGCATAGCCATATACTTGAGGTGGAAATCTGCAGGAATGAGACCAATGTCTGTGTATTCTGCAATCACAGAGAGATGGGAAAGTTCTCCTGTGCTTACAGCAGCTGCCTTGCAGCAGTGGGGGCAGCATGTGGTTCACCTACACAGAGCAAGTGCTTTTAGTATTATGATCATGGAGTCCTGCAGTATCAAGCAATATGTATTGCTTAATGGAGTGGTCTGCATCCTCTAGTAGACTTACAGAAGACCATAACTTACAGACAAGGACCACTGCTTACAGAAATTCAATGCAAATGTCAAGACTTCTCCTAGTACCAGCTCCACTCTACTCCTCTTGGTACCAAAAAGCAGGATGTCACTAAGACAAGTTGCCATTTTAGAGCTTTGAATTGCATAGATTAGTTTGTGTGTATATAAATTGTATGCATTAAAAAGAAAAAATAGTAATTTCATAAAATGTGTGTTTAGTCTCAGAAATAAAACAGTACCTTGTTCTGGTACAAAGCAGAGACTCCCAGTTCCTTTTAACCTCTGAAGCTGGTGAAAGCAGAACTAATTCCTCACACTGTCGGCACCATACTTTACCCTACCTAAGACAACAGCTCCTTCATCTATACAAACACATAGAGCCTGTAGCCACAGCTACAGGTACATGCATGGATAGTCAGCCTATGGGTAGGATCCTGTATCTGTGGCATGTGCTCCAGTAATTTGCTGGAAGAGTGAGGTAGCCTATTTGATAGGGCTATAACTCAGATGGGGATTGAACCAGCTGCCTAACTCGGGATAAGTTGCACAAACTAGTCTACCTTTACTTAGAGACAGCAAAAAGTGTGCAACTACACTCTGGACTTGTTTTCTATTTTACAGGCACTGTGGTATTCTGGGATGGAAGAAAAATCCATGGAAGGGCAAGATCTGATATGAGTAGTATACTGTAGTGAGTGGCACAAGGCACTTCACATGTAGGATCAAACTCTCAAAAGGGCTATATATGCTTACAGTTCTGATCCTGTAATTGTGGACTGCCTGGTCAAAAGTTCTGTGGTAACCGTGCAGTTCAACCAAACACTATCACATGGTTTTTCCTGTCTGAGAATACTATGAGAGAATATTGTGACAATGTTGTTTCATAAAACCTATTAGCAGAAGGTAAACTATACTAAGCTGTATTTTGCATAAGATTTTTTGATTTTGGACTGAGAAGGGCATGTGGGTGGTAATGCTTCTCCACTCCTCAAATCATTAGCACAGTTCTACTGCTTTGAAAGAAAACTTCTAGCAGGATGTCTGAAAAACCCGAGTTTCTTGTATACCAATAAGACTTCTTATTTAGAACATAGTAACTAGAAGCCCTGTCTCCAGTTTTCTCAGAAGAATCAAATTCTTTAGAAAAGTAAACATTTTACTGGCCTTCCTTTTAAAGCTGTTTGCTGTAAAGCATTATAAAAGGCAAGTATGAAGTACGAGTCTGCTCCTACCCCTTGTACTGATAATGACAAACCCCACTTAAATCTTTAGAAAATACCAGCGTGTCCTTGGACTTACCACATAATTATCTGAACTATTCTCATTGTAGCTTCATTCAGTGCATTGAAAAAATCCACCAGCACTTGTCCTTTCTCTCCCATTTTCCCAATAACCATTCCAAAAACAAGACAAAAGACGATCAAGCCCAGTACATTGATGCCATCAGAATACATGCCCACGATTTTGTATTCTTGGGTTTTGTTCTATAGATCAGAATCAAGATTAAAAAGTTATTGTTTGAAAACAATGAGTTCACTTTAAAAGCATATAAAAAGAAAACATTGAGATCTTTCTTGGAAAAGTCACAGAATTCTTCCCCAGTAAATCTACTTCCCTTCTGGCAGTGACACGAAGGCAAGTTCACGGATAAAGGTAGAATTAAATTGTGTTTGAAAGCTTTGTATTTCAAAGACTTGTAAGGACCTTGCCAAACCCTTGCTGGGCATAAAGCATCCTTTAACTTATGTTGTTATTTCTATAGACTTCTGACACAAAGTATGGCAAGGTCTAGTTACCCACAGTTATGCCTTCAATATACTCAAGACTTACTCCTTATTGAGAACAAAACACTGCTGACGTGGAATCCTTGTGGTTATTTCTGAGCAGCTGAGAGTTTGTGTCTTGATTTAAGACAAACAGTCCATTGTATAGGAGCTGAGACAATGGCGTGCAATTGTGCTCCAATTTTAAAGTCAACTGTTCAGCTGGAATCAGTGAAATTGCATAATTTATAGTAGGATTTGATACACATAATGTAAAAGTTCTACTAATTAGGTAGGTATTTACACTGTGCTCTGTGTTTGTGCAGATGAACAAAAGCAGGAAAAAGTGCAGTAGTACTGTATCTTGCTTCAGGATCTAATTCCTGTCTTTTCGTGTAGTTCATGTTCCTATTACTACGCAATTTAGTTAGGCCATGTAGAAAGAACATTAGAGAGGCAAAAGCTCAGCTAGAACTCAGCCTGGCCACTGCTGCAAGAGACAATAAAAAGACAATTTACAAATATATTAACAACAAGAAAAGATCCAGGGAGAGTCTCCACCCTTTACTGGATGCAGAGGGAACATTGTTACAGAGGATGGGGATAAGGCTGAGGTACTTAATGCGTTCTTTTCCTCAGTCTTTAATAACCAATCTGGTCATCCTCCTGCTACTCAGTCCCCTGAACTGGAGGATAGGGATGGAGACCAGATTGATCCCCTCATAATCCAGGAAGTGGTTACTAATGACTTTCTAGGCCAACTGCATACTCACAAGTCTATGGGGCCAGATGGGATCCACCCAAGATTGCTGAGGGAGCTGGCGGAGGAACTTGCCAAGCCTCTCTCCATCATCTATCAGCAATCCTGGTCAA
>VXBP01010728.1:0-19367 GCA_013400115.1 Rhinopomastus cyanomelas
GTCCCATTGGACTGGAGGCTGGCAGATGTGATGCCTGTCTACAGGAAGGGCAGGAAAGAGCATCCTGGCAACTACAGGCCAACTACAGGTTGAGAGGTCAGTCTCACCTTGGTGCTAGGGAAGGTCATGGAACAGATCATTTTGAGAACCATCATGGAGCAATTAAAAGTCAACCAGGCGATCTGCCCAGTCATCATGGGTTCATGAGAAGCAGGTTCTGCTTGACAAACCTGCTGTCATTCTATGATAAGGTGGCCTGCTTAGTGGATGAGGGAAAGCCCGTCAACGTAGTCTATCTGGACTTCAGTAAGGCCTTTGACACCATCCCAAAAACATCCTAAAGAGTAAGCTGGCTGGGCACATACTCTGCTGGGCAGAACACTGGCTGATGGCCAGATTCAAAAAGTTATGGTCAGTGGAGCTAAATCCAATTGGAGACCAGTCACGGGTGGTGTCCCCCAGGGCTGTGCTGTGCCACTCCCGCTCAATATCTTTCTCAATGATCTTGATCTGGGGGTTGAGTGCACCCTCAGTAAGGTCATGGATGACACCAAGTTGGGAGGGAGTGTTGATCTGCAGGAGGGTGGTCAGGCTGTACAGAGGAACCTTGACAGGCTGCATTGATGGGCTGAGGATAATTGTCTGGGTTTCAACAGTGCCAAGTGTNTACAGAGGAACCTTGACAGGCTGCATTGATGGGCTGAGGATAATTGTCTGGGTTTCAACAGTGCCAAGTGTCGGGTCCTGCATTTTGGTCACAACAATCCCATGCAGTGCTGTAGGCTTGGGGCAGGGTGGCTGGAGAGCAGTCTGGCAGAAAAGGGCCTGGAGATAAGTCTTATGAGGAGAGATTGAGAGAGTTCGGGCTGTTTAGTTTGAGGAAGAGGAGGCCTAGGTGAGACCTCATTGCTCTCTACAACTATCTGAAAGGACACTGCAGAGATGTTGGTGCTGGGCTCTTCTCACAGGTAATTAAAACCAGGGGGACCACTTACTTTATGAGGAGAGGCTGAGGCAGCTGGGTCTCTTTAGCTTGGAGGAGACTGAGGGGTCACCTCATTAATGTCTATAAATATGTGAAGGATGGGTGTCAAGAGGATGGTGCCAGGCTCTTCTCGATGTCATCTAGTGATAGGACAAGGGGCGATTGGTTTAAGTGGGAACATTGGAGGTTCCACGTAAATATGAGAAGGAACGTCTTCAAGGTGAGGGTGACAGAGCACTGGAACAGGCTGCCCAGGGGGATTGTGGAGTCTTCTTCTCTGGAGATGTTTAAAACCCGCCTGGATGTGTTCCTGTGCGACTTGGTCTAGGTGATGCTGCTGAGGCAGGGGGACTGAAGTAGATGATCCTTTGAGGTACCTTCCAATCCCTAATGACTCAATGATTCTATGGTTATGAATCTCTCCCTGTTTACCTTGGTTTCCCAAGGAAGTGAGACTAATCTGAGTGCTCTGTAGATCCATCCACCCACCCCCAGAAGCTTTTGAACTTGGCTAAATTCAATGAAGTCTGACAGGAAAGAAATAAGTCTTGAATTCACAAAAATCAGTGTCTGGCAATAAACAGTCTTGAGGAATGTTCTGGCTTTGGCTGCTATGTGAGCTTGAGAGATGCTTTTGAGTGTAGTTGGCCATCTTGCCCATCAGCACTCACAATAGCTGGCCAGTCGGCACGGATGTGTCTCACTAATTGTGCAGGATTGTGCCTCTGGGAGGTGGCAAGTGTTTTATACACAGGAGAAAAAGATGGCAGTAATGTACATGGGGCTTTTCAGAGACTGAGGAGGAATGGGAAGAACTGCTGAGCGGTCAGTTGTTTTAGAGGGATCCACTGAGGGTAGGACACGTGTCTGGGAGAACAGACATCAGTAGATCTAAGTTCCAGTCAGGAAGTCCATCTGTATAAACAACACATGTATAGGAAAAGATTCCATTTGCATTCCAAACCACAAAGATAACATTATTCTTTGTCAAAGTATTTTGGCATTCATATCTATTGACTGATTCCTGCTTATTGACTGACTCCATGAGCTAACTCTGCATTTGCTCTGCTGCAGCGGAAAGATCATTCAAACTGGTCAAGTCCACCACGGCCAGAAGCTTATTTTCTATGAAAACATTTACAGTTTGAAAAACCCATTCTATCTATAGATATATAAAAATAGTCCTTTATGAATCTGTTATCATCCAGATCGAAGACAGTAGAAAAGCTTCTACTGAATTCAAGGACAGGTGTGTATGTTGCTTTGGAGCCAAACGTGCTAAATATAATAAAGTGCCTGACAGTAACTGAAAAAAATATTTGTGAAGTCAAACTTGGAGTAGAACCCTCATGGTTGTAAAATAAATCACAGTTTGTGTAATCTAAGCAGCAGATCTCCAAGACTGATCGATAGGCCAAGGATTTTGTGTGTACAGGTAATGCTCCTGGGTACGACCACTGGTCAGAAAAGCATTTTTTCCACTACTTATTTTTTCTTCTAGAAACCCTTAGTGGACAAAAAGAAACTCATACGGTTTCTAAAATATTAGAAAAATGTAAATCAGAAAAATAGAGACTATTTTTATATTAGAAAAATAGAAATTGAATTCTGAACTGGCACTTAGGATTAAGTCACCACTCTGACATTTGTAGATCAGCTTCTGTAAAAAATTTGTATTTGAAAGTTAGGCATTGGCTTAAAGTATTTGTAATGTAATTTGTTTAGATAATACATTTATATTTGGATTATCACACTGCGTTCCTTGAAAGTAATTAGCCATTACAGGAACGGATGTAACTTATCTTTTACATGTTCAGGCCACAGGCAGGTTGTTGGACACAGGACATCTTCCCAGTTGACTGATTTATGAGCCCTGATTGTTTCTTGTGTTTCTGCTTCTTGTGGTGCAAGCATTTCACAGAATCATAGAATCATTCAAATTGAAAAAGGCCTTGGGATCATTGAGTCCAACCATCAACACTACTCTACAAGTTCACCCCTAAACCAGATCCCCCAACAGTACATCTAAGCGTCTTTTAAATTCATGAAGAGATGGTGCCTCAACCACCACCCTGGGCAGCCCATTCCAGTGCCTGACCACTCTTTCCATGAAGAACTTTATCCTGATGTCTAATCTAAACCTACCCTGTTGGAGCTTGAAACTATTCACAGAATCACAGATCATCAGGGGTTGAATCACAGAATAACAGAACATTAGGGATTGGAAGGGACCTCGAAAGATCATCTAGACTAATCGTCCTGCCACAGCAGGATCACCTAGACTAAGTCGCACAGGAACACATCCAGGAGGGTTTTAAACATCTCCAGAGAAGGAGACTCCACAGCCACCCTGGACAGCCTGTTCCCTCACTCTGAAGAAGTTCCCTCTCATATTCTTATGTGACCTCCTATGTTCCAGCTTACACCCATTGCCCCTCATCCAGAACTGGACTCAATACTCCAGATGTTGTTTCACTAGAGCAGAGTAGAGAGGGGGAGAAGGACCTCTCTCGATCTGCTAACCACCCCCTTTCTCATCCACCCCAGGATGCCATTGGCCTTCTTGGCCATAAGAGCCCACTGCTGGCTCATGGTCATCCTGCTGTGCAACAGGATCCTCAGGTCCATTTCTCCTACACTGCTCTCCAACAAGTCAGTCCCCAACCCATACTGGTACCTGGGATTGTTCTTGCCCACATACAAGACTCTACATTTATCATTGTTATATTTCATTAAATTTTTCTCTGCCCGGCTCTCCAGCCTGTCCAGGTCTTGCTGAATGGCAGCAGTCTGCAGGGGTGTCAGCAACACCACCCAGTTTGGCTGCAAGGATGCTGTGTGAGACTGTGTCAAATGCCTTACTTAAGTCAAGATAGATCACATCCACTGCTCTGCCATCATCTGTCCACCTGGTTATGCCCTTATAAAAGGCTATCGGGTTGGTCAAGCACAACTTTCCTTAACGACCCTCCTGTCCTTAATGTGCCTGGAGACAACTTTTAGGACAAATTGTTCTACCACCTGTCCTGGGATGGAGGTAAGGCTGACGGTCTATAGTTACCTGGGTCCTCCTCCTTACCCTTTTGGAATTTGGAGTGACATTTGCTCTCCTCCAACCAGAGTTACAAGCAACGTCAGCCTATATATGTGTATTTTTACCATTAACTGCCTGCACCCATCTCTCTGAGTGACACGCATGTAACGAGGAAGGCATTTGATATTTGTATCCTTTATCTTTTAATTAGTAGAGCATATTTCTTTCCATTGATTCACCCAATCTCTGCAATTTAAGCAGAGTTAGCTGTTTCCTCAGGGAGTTCTCTACACTATTTGCATTTCTTTGTGCCTCAGAAATGTATCCTCTCCATCCCATGATGAGAACATTATTGTTTTGATAGCACAGGTGTGTAAAATGAGACAAATGCCTGTAGGTGCAACCTGGTTTACAGCTGGGACTGGGATTTCAGATGAGTACCTCTCCAACTACAAACCAGTGCTTTGCTCTATCTGCCGAAGCTACTACAGCGCAACCATCGCCCCAGAACAGCCACTGCCGCAGCTCAGTCCTGACACAAGCCTGGACACACGGGTCTTATCTGGAGGGTAAACGGGTCCAAGGAGCCTGGGCTTGCTGCACCCCACTGCTTCCAGGGCCATCTCTTCTTGGTGCTGCTTTGCCTCATGCTAGCACAGGATCAGTCTCAAAGATTTGCCGTGTCTACTCACCGGTTTCGGTGCACTGACATTGTTTTGTTGACTATGCAACTAGAAAAATGATCATTTCCTTGCTGTCAGGCTTGATCGCTCTATCAAATCTGAATGAAATCTCACGGGGCAAAGACAAAGCAGTTCCCTAGTAACAGGACTTCTTCCCTCACAAAATTCCTAAGGGTTTCAACAAATGAAAATGGTTCATAAATATTCTAGAAGTAGGAAAATTAAGTAACCTAAATAGAGAAAGCAGAGTTCTCAGAGTCATAGTAATATTCAGGGCAATTAATTCTCTGAAAGATCTCACCTGCAACCACTGTCTGGCTCACTGAGGCGGAGCTGTACGTCCCATTAGTCCTACTGAGCAGCTTTAGTCCTATTCTGAGGACCGCTTTCTCCCTTTGCAGTGGTCCTGAAGGGTGACTTCATCACATGGAACACAGTATGATACTGCCCTTCCAATGCTGGATCACAGTAGCTTGTTAAAAATCGTCACTTACTGACAACGAGGAGGTTTGCTGTTTCATCACTTTCTTACTTTTGCACTTACATTTTGTACTGATTGGAGTGGGAGAGCTGGGGCAAGAAAAACACAGACTTGAAAATTCTAGCTCTCCTACAATTATAACTTTTTCTTTAGAAAAAGGATTAAACTGATGAAAACAGGTTTTTACCCTTATTTTCACTTTTATTTAAATAATCAACAGGTTTTACCATTGGTTTTGTGTTATCTTGTATTGGGTTGTCTTAATAAATCTTCTTTTACTTTACGGAGCACTAAAGGCTGCTGTGGAAAATACAGAGGTTAGGACTTACCCTTGTGGAGGTCAATCTTTCCACAACATTCCAGGCTTCCCCTGGCTCCACCTCAGTGGTACATTCAAGATTGCTTGTGAAGTCCAGGGCTGGAATCCAGCTGGACTCACATCATGTTTATGCCTGTTTCATTTCTGTGGCTTCAGAGAGTCTGTTCTTATTTTCTTTACCACTCAAGAGCCAAATCACGTTCTGGTCTCCTGGGACAGCTGTCCGTTGTCTTTCCTCTGGCCAGGTGCTATTAGGAACTCCTGCAATTGTCTTTCCTCTGGCCAGGTGCTATTAGGAACTCCTGCAACTGTCTGTGCTTTTGTTTTATGTCTAAATGTCAGTGGTTCAAACAAGCTTCCAGAAAGAAATATGTCAGACTAACAGGAGAGGTGTCGAAGTCTCTGCAAGAAACCTAACTGAATTCATATTCAGTCTCACAAGATCCTTGTCCCGTCTAGTTTTCCTTCCTTTTCTTGCCCCGAACTGGAACAAAGCGTATGCAATAACTTGTTATCTAAGTTCCAGAAGCTGTCCCATGAGTATGCCTGTCTGGTGAGGATACCTGCCTACAACTCACACACAGCAACTTTTTTCCTAACTCTTTTCCAGTCTGCTGTGGGCTTGTTGTGGTTGCTCCAAACAATCACCATTTTTGAGATGGCCATGCCCCTGGAATTGCTCTTCCCAGTGCGTAAGTCTCCCTTTGTTCACTTATTGCTGATTGTTCTTTTATTTCTTTCACCACAGACAGGTACGTGACTGAGCCATGTGGATGTGACTGAGACTCGTGCACATATGAGTTTGCATTTGATTTTTAGCATTTTTCTGGTTTTAATATAGTAGCAACTTCCCGAGACACCAAGTAAATTCCTGTTTCAGCCTGGGGTAAAAGGTGACCTAGAAGGCACCACTCAGGTGAATTGCTTTTTCATGTAGTCCTGCATTTTAAATACAGCAGTAGTCCCAAGACTTTGCTGCAATGGAAGGTTTCTGTGGCTTTCATGGCGGCTTGCACAGACAGACAGTCCTCTGGAGTCTGCCACCGCAATTCAGGCAGAGCTAGTTCGGTCAGAAACACCATCCGGGATGATTAGCTAACAGCCCCTGAATCTTGATACCAAGGGAGCAGCACCACCTTTTCTTTCTCCAGAAATGCCCTCAAATATAGAGCAAAATCAGATCGTGAAAGGCAAAGGGATAGGACTGACTTGTCTGGCTAACACAGCACACACGCGGCCGGCATGTGCAGAAACCTGCTGTGAGCAACTCTAAACTCTACAAGTAAGTGTCACTATGGAAACTGATCAAATGAGCAGAAGTATAAGAGAGGCCACCCCAGGAAAACGTCTGTCAGAGATTGATATTACTATAAACAAATTCTTCAGCTTGAAAGGCCTCACTGAAAAGGCTGCAGAAGCTGGCCAGGTGTCTGGGGGCCCTGGAGCAAGTTCATGATTTTTCTCAGTGGGTCGCAGCAGCACCTGGGAGCACCGCGTGTCTGCTAAGGGCGAAGAAAGCTCACTTCATTCCTATGCACCCCAGAGCTCTTGGGATGGAGGAAAACCTTCCTCATGCCAGGATGGTTTCCCGGCAGAGTGGTTTGTCCCCAACAGCTCATGAGGATTGGGATAAGTAGCTGGGGAAAGAGCAACTCAAATATAAATCAGAATTATACATTTTGAACATAGTAAGCTTAGAGTCATAGAATCAGTAGAGATTGGAAGGGATCTCGAAAGATCATCCAGTCCAATCCCCTGACAAAGCAGGATCACCTAGACCAAGTCACACAGGAACACATCCAGGCAGGTCTTAAAAGTCTCCAGAGAAGGAGACTCCACAACCTCCCTGGGCAGCCTGTTCCAGTGCTCTGTCACCCTCACTGGGAAGAAGTTCCTTCTCATATTGATGTGGAACCTCCAAGCTTGTTAGACTGGAGGTCAAAAACGTCTCTTATTTCAAGTCAGTACAAAAGTCACCATAATTTTACGGAGTATCTTGGCCACTTCTCTAGAGTAAACATGACCTTCATTATACCGTCATTAGGAGCTGTCTGTACAACTCATGTTTAGTCATTTCTAAAACAAGATGTAAGAAAAAATTGTAGTTATTCAAAAGCAAGTAGGAAAGTCCACAGCTTCTCTTGAGCCAGGTCGTGTGCCTTTATATCCAGATACATCCTGCGCTGTATTGTGCTGTGTAACAACATCATGGTGCATTATGTATAGTAAGTGTTTTCAAGAGAAGAAACTAAACTTGGAGCTTGTGTGGAAGTCCAGACTCAGGAGTAAATCAAAAAAGTAAACACGTAGTCTCCTGACTTTGATCAAGCAGCGCCTTCAGGCAGCTAGGACTTCCTGCTGCTCCTCAAATCATAGCACTGGTCTTTAGAGAAGAGCAGCTAGCGAAGTTTGGAAGAGAACAGATGAACAGTCAGTGACTGGGTCTGATCAAAGTCAACATTTGCTGATTAAGACTAAAAATGAAGTAACATACAATTATGCTGAACAGCATAAATAGTGACTTCTCAGTGTGGTCTTTCAATACTAACGGGTAACACAAATGTGCTACGAAGTCACAAAGTCACAGATTGTTACAGGTTGGAAGGGACCTCGAAAGATCATCTAAGTCCATCCCCCCTGCTGGAGCAGGGTCAGCCTACAGTGCTGTCTCAAGATGTCCTACATGAGGCTTGAACCCATGACCCCAGGAATTCAGAGTCCCATGCTCTACCAACTGTCATTCACATTTACTTCTTACTGAAGATGGGTTTGGCTGGAAGTCACCCACAGGAAGCCTGTCACAGGTCCACAGTACTTGGCTCTTGCACTCAGTGTGACACGTGGCTACGTGCAGAAATCATCACTGGTGCTATTTTCTTGTCAGTGATGGGCCAGCTCAGGGACATTCACAGACTGCAGCTCTGAGAGCTTTATAAATTCTTGAGTTTCCAGGAAGGGGATGATAATTTTAAAAAGATGTTTAATCAGAGAGGTGATTAAGATGATAGACAGACTAATTGACAGAGGCATTTTGTGACTAAAAAAAGGCTAGCTCAGTGGGCAGGATCACCCTTTCTATCATTGGTTCTCCAGGCTTCTGGGAAATAGGGCTCATGGCTGCACAAGCTTTTCTGCACCACTTCCCCATCAAAAGCAAATCTCTTACTGACTGCTTGCAGCAAGTGTGAGTAATGCAGGCCTCCAGCGACTGGGGGAGAGGAATTGCAGCAGCATTCAAGCGAAGAGATCTGCTGTTTATTCACACATCCATGTAACTGGCATTTGTTCTCTTCTAAGTGAAACCTGTAGTTCTGTTCTGTTCCACACAACGTCTTGTAGAAGTAGAGCTCAGGAAGAAAGCTTTCCTTTAGGATGCCTGAACTCTGACAGGTATGTGAGCTACCCGATGCTTGCTCTGAAGCTATTGTAGAGAGAACTTTAGCCCACAGGAGGCTGAAGAGTGGTGGGTGGCTGCACAAGTTGCTGTGCACTGAGAGATGGAGAGTGATGAGGCTGCGCCACCACAGCTTTTCCTGAAGTTCAGGATTGGATTAGAACTGTGGGAAGGGACTAGGCATAAGCTGGCTCACAGCAAGTATGAGGGACATGTGGCCTCTACAAGGTCATCCTTGCAATGACAACAGCACGTTGTGCTGTCATTGCCAAATGACAGATCCGTATTGTGCAGGGGAATTTATAGCACCAAGATGATAACATAAGAGAGTTTTAATAAGGAGGATAATTGCCCATGTTCAGTTCTTTGGGATTTCGTTAGTTCCTTTCTCTTTTTCATCAGCATGAACAAAGCAAGTAGCGATTCATTGCAACGGCCCAGCCTCCCCCCAGCCCTGACTTCTTGGTGTGGAATATAACTGGGGAGATTTCTGCCCTTGAAGAGAGCACTGGGTGCATTTGCATATCCAGTAGTGTGCCTGTTATTTTTAAAGTGAAAAATTATATCGGTAGCACATGTAGGTGGAAAGTAGAATTAAGTATCAACTGTTCGATGGAGACAGCACTTAAGAAGCCAACTTGTGTAACAGAGCTTCTTCGTCGTTTTGAAGGTTCTTGCTCATCTCAGTCTCCGTACAGCAGAACCAATTAATGTAGGTCATTCAAGGGGGAAGGGGGGATTTAGTTCCAAACCTGCTTTTGTAGATTCTCACACAACTAAAGCACCACACAGGCCAAAATATGCATCTGAGCCCCTAAAATCTGTTCACAGAGAGAAAACATTCCTTCTGCCCGCTGGAGACCCACGCTCCCTGCGAAGAGCTGCCGGGCTTCTGCTGAGGAGTGGCACCACCTGGTGGATACAGCAAGAAGGACCCGCCCCTGGCTGGAAAGCCTCTGCTCTGCTCCCTGGCTTGGGAGCTGCTCCTCTTGCTTCGATGGATTGGCTTCAAACAGCATCGCCACCACAAGCAGGACCTTCTGCTCCTGAACTTGCTATATGGTTACAGGAATCACGACAAAAGGCACCTTCTGGTTTAACTTCATGCAGATGCTGCAGGATGTGTCTCGCATCGGCTTGCGGGTCTGAGAGATAAATACTTCAAGGTTTGTTTGTGATGTTTACCAGAGGGGGTGGTTCTGTATGTGTCTCACTGGAATCTTTCCATAGAGCTGCAGAGTCACAGGGCACTACGCTGCAAGTAGGTTACTGTTGGAGATGTTACAGCGTGCGTTACCACAACAGGCCAACCAGGAGAAGCAACACAGTCTAAAGCAGAGTAAGTCTACTACTCAAAACTCTTCTGTGTTAAGATTCAGCTCTTATACTGAGCTCTTTTTTCTTCCTTTATGGTCACCAGCATTTCTCCTCAACCATTATTTCAGAAAACTCTCGACATAAAAAGCTGAGATTTTCATGAGTCATTTGATTTCAGGAAGTTTGCTTTTATGAAAAACACCATCTATTCTTAACCTCCATAATAAAGTCTCTAATCACATGGAAGACTGTTCAAGCCAAGAGAAAAGGCCTAGAGGGTTGTGGAGAAGATACGTTCAGTGCAAGGGAGGGCAATACCAATTCCCACTGTCCAAAGGAACAATGCTACTGGACCCTTTTTTTCCTGCCTGTACAATCCGTGCTAGAGGCAGCAAAGATTTCCAGACAACTCAGCTATAGCTAGACTTGTATTCCCTTCGGGCTTTGAGCCAGCTGTTTGAAGAGCTTAGACAGCCTTATGGCCTAAGACACTGGCCAGCTGTTTGAAGAGCTTAGACAACCCTATGACCTAAGACACTAGCGCTTTGGCTGTTTCACTGGGTAGTTACATGCCTGGACTTCGCTCGTTCTTCATGCTGATGTGGAAATCAGTCCCGTACCTAAATGAAAAGCGCACACCTCCTTGATGGCTTCATGTGTTGAACATATTTCATTACATTTATTTTAACAGCTTTTGCAGGACACTTACACTGCACTGCCTAGGGGCAATTTTAGAGGAGACTTTAGGACTTTAGGTTTTTGCAGTCTGTGTGCAAAGCCTGTCCTGTGCACATGTTTCTGCCTCAGGTAAGAAAGCAGCTTCTAGTCAACACTAAAATACAGCAGCTCGTTACACACCTTTGCCACGTTGTTCACAGTCAGCCCCCAAGGTCAATGCAACGGCACTCACGTAATACAGGGAAGAGAGACTCAGTACTGAAACTGAGCTCCAGATCAGTCTGATTAAAGGTACCTAAGGATGAAATGAAGAGGCAGAATTTCCCAAATGTCACTCCACAATAAACAAGAATAAACAAGTTAATCACCCAGAGGGTGGTGGTGAACGGCGTGAAATCCAGTTGGCGGCCAGTCACAAGTGGTGTCCCTCAGGGCTCAGGTTTGGGACCGGTCTTGTTCAATATCTTTATCAATGATCTGGATGAGGGGATCGAGTGCACCCTCAGCAAATTTGCAGATGACACTAAATTGAGCACGAGTGTCGATCTGCTGGAGGGTAGGGAGGCTCTGCAGCGGGATCTGGACAGGCTNGGGCTCTTCTCTTCAATTAGTGATGATAGGACGAGGGGAAATGGCCTCAAGTTGTGTCAGGGGAGGTTTAGACTGGATGTTAGAAGGAAATTCTTTACTGAGAGGGTAGTTAGGTGCTGGAATGGATTGCCCAGGGAGGTGGTGGTGTCACCATCCCTGGAGGTGTTTAAGGAACGAGTGGATGCAGCGCTTGGGGATGTGGTCTAGCGGTTAGACACTGCGAGAAAAGGTTGGACTCGATGACCCTGGAGGTCCTTTCCAGCCATGATGATTCTATGATTTTCCCATTGTCCTCCTGCAGAAGTGAAGTCACCACCTCACTTCCCAAATTGTCAGGGATGCACATTGAGGCAGTCACACACATGTTCCAGGCCTTTCAAGACTCAATCCTGCATGCTCTTGTCTAAAACCCAGATACAGCTGGTCTGCTTCGTAGCCTCGCTTCTCCCTTGGGCTATGCTGACCCACAGCAGCTGTCACCTGCTACAGGGACAGTTGGCTTTCCAGGGCCCATGTGGCCTGAGCTTATTTCTTACCTACCTTTTCCAAACACTAGGCTCAGCCACCTTCTGGCCACTCACAAGTTTCAGCTGAACACTTGATTCTCAGGGTTCCTTTCTGGAGCAGCAGAGAAGACAGCACTGTTTCTGGCAACTAAACTTACAGGATCCCTTCCATCTGATGGTTTGAATCACTCCAAATGACAAACTGGCTTCTGTTGTGACCCTGGTTTTCCCTCACAAGTGTTTGCTTGCGTCCGTTTTGTTGTGTCACGTGTCAGACACCACCTGTCGCCCATCACACTCTTCTCAGCTGGTCCATTTTCTTGCCCACACACGAGGTGTGCGAGTGCATCGCACACTCCGTTCATGCCCGAGCCGTGCAACTACGGCGGCTGTACTTCAGTGCTCCTCAGGATACATTGACTCCTGGTGGAAAGGAAGACGCCAGGGGAACACAGGAAAGGAACCATGGTTGTCTCCTCCACATTGCAAGCATTCCTGGAAGAGGCTGTAGGTACATAACTGTGCAAGTCTCCCAAACACTGAGGTAGTGGGATCAGGGATAACTCGGGCTGGAAGAGACCTCGTGGTGCCTCTAGTCCAACTCCCTGCACAAAGTAAGGACAACCTCTGTAGGCCAGGCTGCTCAGGGATTTATCCAGTGGAGTCTGCAGTAGCTGCTCCAGTGGTTAGTTAAACTCACAAGGAAAATACTTTAGTTATATCAGTTTTGCAGAAAGCAGGTCTGCAACTCCTGCATCTTTGTGCTCTAAGGCAGCTGCACAAATCTGCCACTGGATCAGGCTTGTGTTCCCCTAAAGGGAAACATGTCCTGAGTTGCACAGCAGAGCCTTGCTTAGCAAGCTTGCTTCTCTCACAAAGACACCACAAGTGCTGTTGTGGCAAACCTCCTCAGACTGGAGCTCACTTGGTCTTTGCCAGCCTGGATATCTCTGCCTGCAGTGCCTAGGTGGTACTTGCCCTGACAGGCCTTTATTTATAGCTCAAATCGAATGCAAGAATAGGAATGCACTTCCTAAATACCTGTCTGGAAACTCTGCTGACCTGAGGTAAACACAGGAGTACCTGAGATCCCCCCCACACACTAAGAAGCTTTGTGGGAGGGCACCGTAGCTGCACTAGCTCGTGTGGCCAAGGCACCACTAGCTTTGCTCACCTAGCTCTTTCTGCAGACCCTTGCAGACCTCCCTCAAAAGCTCTCTTGCACCAAAGCACAGGAGAGAGCAACCATTTCCCCTCACTGCTCATGGCAGAGGCGGTCGTAACAACCAACTCAGATGTACATATCCACCTGTTCAGATTCAGATTTCTTGCATGAGAACACAGACTCAATGCCTAACGAGCGCTCAAAGCACAGGGCTACAGAATAGCTACTCCTTCCTACTGTCACGGGGACCTCTGCTGCGTACTTGTACCGCATTCAGCTCACAGCAGCAGTCAAGCAAGCCAAGTGTGAGATGGATACAAAGAACTGGAAAGAACATTGTATGAATCAACACTTGCACTTAACCTGGTGATCCCAGGTGAGCTGAGCTCAGAAAAGGTCAGGGAAGGAGGGGGTGGCCACTTGGGGTGGCTATAAGACTCTGGTAAGAGAATGCAGGGATGCAACTGGAAAGACCAAGGCCTCCTTGGAATTAAACCTTGCAAGAGAGGTCAAGGGCAACAAAAAGAGCTTCTTCAAATATATAGCAAGTAAAAGTAAAACTAGAAGCAACGTAGGACACCTGCTGAATGAGGTGGGTACCCTGGAGACAGATGATGCAGAGAAGGCAGAGATACTCAACACTTTCTTTGCCTCTGTCTATTCTTCTAGGGGTTGTCTTGACATTAGACCCCAGACTACAGAGGAGGTTGACGCAACAGGTGAGCCTGCCTTGGTTGATGAGGATTGGGTTAGGGATAAGTTGAGCAAACTGGATGTGCACAAATCCATGGGCCCAGACGGGATGCACCCGCGTGTGCTAAGGGATATGGCGGAGGTCATTGCTAGGCCGCTCTCCATCATCTTTGCTAGGTCCTGGGAAACGGGAGAGGTGCCTAGGGACTGGAAAATAGCAAATGTGACCCCAATCTTTAAAAAGGNGTGGTGTCGCCGACACCCCTGCAGACTGTGCTGCCATTCAGCGAGATCTGGACAGGCTGGAGAGCTGGGCAGGGAGAAATTTAATGAGGTATAACAAGGGTAAGTGTAGAATCTTGCATCTGGGCAAGAACAACCCTAGGTACCAGTAGAGGCCAGGGACTGGCCTGTTGGAGAGCAAAGTAGGAGGAAGGGACCTGGGGGTCCTGGTGGACAGCAGGATGACCATGAGCCAGCAGTGTGCTCTTGTGGCCAAGAGGGCCAACAGCATCTTGGGATGGATCAGAAGGGGAGTGGTTAGCAGATCAAGAGAGGTTCTTCTCCCCCTCTACTCTGCCCTGGTGAGACCACATCTGGAGTATTGTGTCCAGTTCTGGGCTCCTCAGTTCTAGAGGGATGTGGAGCTGCCTGGGGAGGGTCCAGTGTAGGGCAACGACGATGATGAAGGAGGTGGAGCACCTCCCTTATGAGGAGAAGCTGAGGGAGCTGGGTGTCTTTAGCTTGGAGAAGAGGAGACTGAGGGGTGACCTCATTAATGTCTATAAATATTTGAGGGGTGGGTGTTGGGAGGATGGAACTGGGCTATTCTCAATGTTATGTAGTGATAGGATGAGGAGCAATGGTTGTAAGCTGGAACACAGAAGGTTCCACATCAACCTGAGGAGGAACTTCTTCACAGTGAGGGTGACAGAGCACTGGAACAGGCTGCCCAGGGGGGTTGTGGAGTCTCCTTCACTGGAGATGTTCAAAACCCACCTGGATGTGTTCCTGTGCAACTTGGTCTAGGTGATCCTGCTGTGGTGGGGGGATTGGACTAGATGATCTTTCGAGGTCCCTTCCAATCTGTAGTGATTCTATGATTCTATGAAAAGGTACACGTGCTGCAGAATGGCTTCAGACACAGACAGCCAAAGAACAGGAGGACAGGGAAACAGTCTGTGAATGGGACTGTTTCACTGAGAGAGGGAACAGGAAAGACATTTAAAATGTGCAGATGAAGCAAGCATCATTCTTTCAATCCAAGAACAAGGACACAGCCAGTGACAGCAGCAAGCAGCCACTCAATGAAACACCTCTGTACTCAGAACAAGATAGTATGTTAATAGCTGGCAGAATTCATTCATGAGAGCGGGTGAAGTCCTCAGGAGAAATACAAAAATTGCTCAGGAGAACTCTCTGTGTTCAACAGGAATAATTCACAAATTAGGATGTAAAAACTATTTTAAAAATGAGACTGAAAGATTTGTTCCTCATGGAATGAGACTACAGGGAATGAAAAGGTAATTATGCAGCCCTAATTCTTTCTCTGGAGTTGGCCTCAATGTGTGATATTAAACTGAATGACCAAATGAACCCTGAATGTGGCTGCCACACAACTTTTTTACCATGGATCAGAAGGAGGGTAGTTCTCCCCCTCTACTCTGCACTGGTGAGACCACATCTGGAGTATTGTGTCCAATTCTGGGCCCCTCAGTTCAAGAGGGATGTGGAGCTGCTGGAGAGAGTCCANAGTAAGCATAAGCAGACAGAATACAAGAAAAGCAATAAATGATAAAGTGTAAAGAAAAATGATAAGAGTGGCAGCAAATTAAATTCAGCACTGCACTGACCAGTGTGTCACTGGGCTACAAAAATGCCGGTCATGAGGATCACAGGATGCATGTGGCAGGCTCATGGTGTCACACTGCAATTTGCTGCTTCACAGAAGCACAGAAGGAGCAGTCTGTTTTGGAGCCTACCAAGACATATCCAAAGACTGAAAAGGCTTTGTAGTCAGGGTGTATGCACGGTTAGAAAACCCGCTCTTCCACTAGTCCCGTCCTCTAGCTTTGCAGCAAGTCACTGCGGTGTAAGAAAATGTTGCAGCCTTTCTGCACGGGGAGATCTCACCATTAAGCAGGAAAACTAGAGGCAAAGAACCGTTCCCCTATCGTGTTTCTAAGTGGATAAACTGAGATTTTAAAAAAGGAATCTGGATTCCAGTCATTCACAGGGAAAAAAGCACCTCTCCATAAATACAAATGAAAGAACCAGGTGTCAAGATACAATAAACAAGGGGGAGGACAGAGTGAGCCATCTACTTCATCTAAGAAACATGTCAAACCCTTCAAGGCTGCAGAACATAAACACTGGGTGATAAGAGAAAAGCTCAGGATTTTCAAGGTCTACAAGGTAGGAAATGCACCAGCAGCGGTGGAGTTTGTGCCAAGCAGAAAATGAGAAGATCAGCCTAGCCAGAGCTGCTGGCTCTTTCCAACCCATGACCTTCAGATACAGTACATTCTCTGGGAACAAGAGTGAATTCATAACCGAGTAATCCATGGGGCCGGCAATCCCACTCGCATGGTGAGCATGCCCACCTACCAGGGCGCATGGGAGTGCTGCCTGGAGAGAGGTCTGTTCATCCCATTTGGGCTGGGAAAGCTGGCAGGGATGGGAAAAGCAGGTCTGAAAACATCTAACAGCAGAATCGTAGAAGAGGAAAGAGGAGTCATGCTGAGGGAGGAGGTTGGCTAATCACAGATGGGCTGTGCCCAGCCCCATCAGTCCAAGATGACTGGCCGTTGAGGTAGCACACCAGTGCAGAGAAGGACAGTCAGGCTGGTGACTGGTGAAGGAGACCGGAGTAAGAAGAGCCGATAGACCGATAGGTATGTATGTAAGGCTACACGCGTGAAGAAAGACGTCATTAAAGGAGGCATTTTGCTTCAGAAACCAATTTGAGAACGCTGCGGTATTTGCATAACAGCAGCAATTACACTTCTTCTTCTTCTCTCTTGGTTCATGGCCTCACACACTGTTGGCCAGGTCGTACCTGCAGTTAGCATGCCTGTTGTCCAGCGCGTGGCCAGCTGCACACCCGGAAGCTGCCCGAGACATTTCGGGTGTTGCTGTGCTACGGATTGTACGAAACATATAAATGTGGAAAACACCACGAGCTGCACTGAAGGGAGAGGATGTCAGATGTGTTAGACTAATTCACTGTAACCACGCGAAGGATTAGAAAGAATTTGGTCCG
The DNA here is from genome assembly GCA_013400115.1 of Rhinopomastus cyanomelas. Taxonomy (NCBI): domain Eukaryota; kingdom Metazoa; phylum Chordata; class Aves; order Bucerotiformes; family Rhinopomastidae; genus Rhinopomastus; species Rhinopomastus cyanomelas. The sequence continues at coordinate 17,109 of VXBP01010728.1, forward strand.
TGCAGCTGGGTGACAAGTGATTGAATGCAGGGCCCGACAGAGCTAACAGTGCTTGTGTTTAACTGACTAATGTGACATCGTGTGCACCGCAGGTGACCCCAAGCGAGTTAATCAGAACTTCGGCTCTCTTTTAAGGATAAAAAGGAAAATCAAGTCCTCACAGTTGTGAAAATAGCTCCCTGAATATGAACTACTGTAGCTATATGGATGACCCGCTTAATTCTGCTGTCGGCAAGCAGTAAAAAAATGCAAAGAAGCAACAAGGAACTTCCGATCCTCTTGCTTGCTTCTGTAATTTTCCTAGATAAATTTCCATGTTCTTTGTCACCGTGTGGTTGCCAGCTGGGCAGACACTGTGCTGTGAGGACGGTCCAGTTGCCGGGGATGTCAAATAAAACAAGAAGATCAAACATGCCACACGGACAAGATACTGAACTCTCTTGATAGTCTTCTAGCAAACAGAGACTGTGCAGGCACTGGGTAAAGAATTACTACATAGTGATCAGCTAAAAGCTGGTTTTCACAGCTCCCCATGAAGAACGGTAAATAATCATAGAATCATAGAATCATAGAATCATCATCGCTTGAAAGGACCTCCAGGGTCATCGAGTCCAAGCTTCTCTCCTAGTGTCTAACCACTAGACCATATCGCTAAGTGCTGCATCCACTGGTTCCTTAAACACCTCCAGGGATGGTGACATCACCACCTCCCTGGGCAATCCATTCCAGCATCTAATCACCCTCTCAGTAAAGAATGTCCTTCTAACATCCAGTCTAAACCTCCCCTGATGCAACTTGAGGCCATTTCCCTTCATCCTATCATCACTAATTGGAGAGAAGAGCCCAACACCAGCCTTGCTACAACCTCCTTTAAGGTAGTTGTAGAGGGCAATAAGGTCCCCTCTTGGTCTTCTCTCCTCCAGACTAAACAACCCCAGCTCCCTCAGCCTCTCCTCATAGGGCATGTCCTCCAGCCCCTTCACCAGCTTGGTTGTCCTTCTCTGGACTTGTTCCAGCACCTCAATGTCCTTCTTCTACTGTGGTGACCAAAACTGGACACAGTACTCGAGGTGCAGTCTCACAAGTGCCAAGTACAGGGGCACAATCACCTTCCTGCTCCTACTGGTCACGCCGTTTCTGATACAGGCCAGGATGCCATTGGCCTTCTTGGCCACCTGGGCACACTGCTGGCTCATGTTCAGCCAGCTGTCAATCAACACCCCCAGGTCCTTCTCCACCAGGCAGCTCTCCAGCCACTCTTCTCCAAGCCTGTACCCTTGCTGGGGGTTGTTGTGACCAAAGTGCATGACCCGGCACTAGGCCTTGTTAAACCTCATACGGTTGAGCTCAGCCCATCGCTCCAGCCTGTCCAGATCCCGCTGCAGAGCCTCCCTACCCTCCAGCAGATCGACACTCGTGCTCAATTTGGTGTCATCTACAAATTTTCTGAGGGTGCACTCGATCCCCTCATCCAGATCATTGATAAAGATATTAAACAAGACCGGTCCCAAAACTGAGCCCTGAGGGACACCGCTTGTGACTGGCCGCCAACTGGATTTCACGCCGTTCACCACCACCCTCTGGGCTCGGCCATCCAGCCAGTTTCTAACCCAGAGAAGAGTCCTCCTGTCTATGCCAGCCATGAGCCACCAGCTTCTCCAGCAGAATGCTGTGGGAAACGGTGTCAAATGCCTTCCTGAAGTCTAGGTAGACAACATCCACCACTTTTCCCTCATCTACTAGGCGAGTCACTTGATCGTAGAAGGAGATCAGGGTGGTTAAACAGGACTTGCCCTTCATGAACCCCTGCTGGCTGAGCCTGATCCCCCCATTGTCCTGCACTTGCTGTCTGATCACCCGCAAGATCTGTTCCATGACCTTCCCTGGTACCGAGGTCAGGCTGACAGGCCTGTAGTTCCCTGGTTCATCCTTCCTGTCCTTCTTGTAGATGGGTGTCACACTGGCAAGTCTCCAGTCATCTGGGACCTCCTCTGTTGACCAGGATTGCTGATAGATGATGGAGAGAGCTTTGGCAAGTTCCTCCGCCAGCTCCCTCAGCACTCTTGGGTGGATCCCATCTGGCCCCATAGACTTGTGAGTATCCAGTTGGCCTAGAAAGTCATTAGTCACCACTTCCTGGATTATGGGGGGATCAATCTGGTCTCCATCCCTATCCTCCAGTTCAGGGAACTGAGTATCAGGAGGATGACCAAGTTGACTATTGAAGACTGAGGCAAAGGCAGCATTAAACACCTCAGC